>JAGKTI010021669.1:2407-15627 GCA_018397915.1 Birgus latro | reverse complement strand
CAAGGCAAACGTATATGTGGAATAACTAAAGATAGATATTTTCAGTCTGGGATTCTAGGCATGATTCTTTTTGTCCACTATAAACATTTGAAAACGCTATGTTCGCTCACTGGTTTGAACGACTATTACAAAATCTGGAATAATCGGACCATACAGAATTTTCGATGAATAATACATTTCAGTCCCTTGTTTTTGGTGCTTTGTCATCCGCCTCTGCATGTCATTTCAAGTTTGTCGACAGGTTCTTTATGACTACCAGGCTTTCGTGTGGTGGTTGAATTCTGTGTAATCTTGAACATGGTCACCCTGTTAGCTCTCTGTACACGCAGTATGAGAGCTGCTTAAATCCAGCTCCTGTTGTGCATGACCGTCTCCCTATCAGCTATGCACACTACCTTCCACGTCAACATGGTTCTCATCAAAGCAGCATCAGGTATCGCTACATTATAAAAGGTGCTTCATTGTCAAAACTGTTGGTTTCTGGAATTTCACTGATCGTAACAAGTGCAGGGAATCTAGTATAAGCGTATTCATATCTCTTTCCACTCTCTTTTGCTCAGGGGACAATTTTGGGGGGATATCATTATTATTTGGTAGATTTTAGTATATTTGGATTAGACGTTCTTCAGCTTCTGTGATAATATAGATTGTGTTTGTTTTTGTTATGATTAGAAAAGGATCAAGGAGAATATAGATCAAAAGGGCAAATGGGTCCATTGAAAAAATTGGTCTATGAGAAAAATAACTATCTGTCAATTACCAGATGCAATAATCCCGTAAGCGGGGCCGTTTGACTTTGAGTTAGTTGTTTTACGGGGAGGGGCACTAACCCTCCACCAACCCACTTGCTGACACATAGGGAACATGTATGGGTTGGTTATATGATTACCACCCAGCGTTGTAAATGGTAAACCATGTGGACTGTTATCTTCCGCCTTACAAAGCGAAGCGATAATGTTTTTGCTTGCCTATCTGTGTGTGTGTGTGTGTGTGTGTGTGTGTGTGTGTTCCCATTATATCTCCTGCACCGTGTATCTGTTCCAAATATATCTCATGCACGGCTTGAGCTATCAACATGAAACCTTCAATGTAACAAGAGATGACCAAAATCTTGGACGGATTCAAAAATGGGCACTCGGGGTCACCATCAAAGTCACCAAAATTGCTGCAAAGGTCAACTAGTTTTTATCGCCCGACTTGAGCACCATTATATCTCATGATCGGCTTGAGCTATCAACATGAAACCTTCAGGGTTTCAAGAAGTCGCCAAAATCTTGGATGAATTCGAAAATGGGCACTCTGGTCAAGGTCAAGGTCACCAAAATGGCTGCCAAAGGTCATCTAGTTTTTATCGCCCGTCTTTAGAACCATTATATCTCATGAACGGCTTGAGCTATCAACATGAAACCTTCAGGGTATCAAGATATGGCCAAAATCTTGGACTTGGCCAACGCATATCCTGGCGGGTGATTAGCACTCGGCTCCCAAATGCTTTTCTTTCATTACTCAATGTAAAGCCACCTGAAAAGGAAAAAAGAGTAATAAAAAGTGACAGAAAAGATGGGAGAAAAAGGAAGAGAGGGAGGGCAAACACAAAAAAAGACTGATAAAGGTGAAGGAAAAAGAAGACAGCACTACATCAAGTGAGTGGAAGAATAACTCCGTGGTTAAAATAAGGCCATGGGTAAAAATAGGCTCATGTTGGTGGATTGATCCATGTGAAGAAAAAGCCCATGGGGAAAAAATGGTCCGTATGAAAATTATCTCTGAGCGAAAATAGGAATATCGTCAAGGGTCCGCGGGTTCAAAATGACAGCTGGATGCCATACGTACTGCTATCAACATTCTCTCTCTCTCTCTCTCTCTCTATCTATCTATCTATCTATCTATCTATCTATCTATCTATCTCATGCACCATACTTGCAAAAGCGGACACTGATTTATTCTGCTCTGCTTCTCTTTCTGCTGAGTCTCCCGTATAGCCATTTAAGATCCAGTTATGTGGCTCCTGAGGTCAGTTTCCTCTAGATTTCGGCTTTTATTACTACCTATACCAGTTACGTATATTTCATGCAATAACATATCAGATTTGCTTTTCCTACTGCCATTTTCCAGGACAACAGACGTAGCAAGTGGGTGGCAGACAATAAAAATGAAGAATAACAATATGCTTCCAAAAGAGTACAATGGCTGACGAGTATGCTGACCGAAAACACGCTATTACAGCCATGAATAAAGTATACAAAAAAAAAAAACATGACTTTTGTTTGGACTGGAAAATTGGTCCTATAGTTTAGCATAAAATATCAGTGCACACATATACCGTGCATAGATAATAACAGAATAAGCGATTTGATAGACTATTTTATGGATAAGCAACGTTTAACTGAGAGAGACAGACAGACATAGAAAAATCAACAGACAGGCTCTTTGAAACACCAATAAATTCCCGCTTGACAAAGACGCAACTGTAGGTATGAAGATGAGCTGACTAATGAACAGACTGCAGGATAGAATCACTGAATATGTAATGGACAAACAGCTCAAAAGGGCTGAGTTGAAAGCTAATTAGGAGGATGGAGGGGAAATTAGATAAACAGATGGACTCGCCGACTATCAGCAAAAAGAGACACACCACTGAGGCCAATTATAGAGAATTATGGATGAGATATTAGCGGGTTTTTACAGAGAATGTTAAATATGCAAGAAATAGCAGATCGATATAACAATTAATAAATTGTGTAAAATGCTTGAATTATTTGTATGTAATTTATCACGGATGATCATGAGCTACGGGACAGTCCACCCCTCTTGTCAGTCATCTTTACAATCCCTAAATTACCGTGGACAGCAATCCATTTGGTCACAGGGGTCAGTCATAAACAATGGGATTATCACACCCATTCCCATAACTCTAGCCTGATCTGGAAAAATATATGATGGTTTAAGTGAGACTAGACTGGGATAACGCAGCGGTCATTCTGCTGGTTATGTAATAGGCTGGTTTAAGTTAGTGTTTATTGCAATCAGTTATGCCACGTCACGTTATGTAAGGATGTCAGTTTGCTACAGTACTTTCACCTTAACCTGGCCTAAATTATCGTTTTTCGTAGCTGAATTCACGTAGCTTAATGGTACAAAAAGACAGTGCCGTGACTCTACAGCCTTTTCATCCCACTTCTTTGTGACTAGCATCATAATTCTGTGTTAATCTGTTTTTATCTCTCAGTATTCAAAACAGAGAGATGTCAGCTTTAGGCCAAGTTAGAGTAAAAAGAGTATAGTTATACCAGTGAGATGAGAATGAATACAGAATACATGAGGGAAGAGAGGGGTATAAACGATAGATAAGGCGAAGCGAGACAGGGCCCAGCCACTTATAATTATGTTCCCCCCTTCTCCTGTTGCATTTGACTATGAATATATTCGTACAAGCTGCCATTAGACTTTTAAAAAATTACTAATGACAAAAACTTTCTCATAACAATCCCCTGTTTTCACTTTGGTTCTCATTATATTCCTGTTGACAACCATTTCATCCCATATCACCATCACTTGCCTGTTGCCTGAACACCCCCTGAGAACTAATCCACAGCACAGTTATACCGGCCTCTTCCCCTCCCACTCCCACCATAGTGTCTGTCAGTCATACTCTCTCTCTCTCTTACTTTTAACTTCTATAATTTTTCAGTTCGCCTTCTGTGCCTACCAGCCTTTGCCAACAGTCTTCTGCAAATTAATTCGTCTCAGCATCTCACTTTCTGCCAGGTAATGGCATTTGTTGTTGTCCATTCCGTAATCATTGATTCTTTACATAATAGTAGTACTGTAGTAGTAGTAGTAGTAATAGAAGTAGTAGTAGTAGTAGTAGTAATATAATAATGATAATCATCATCATCATCATCATCATCACGTGAGTATTATACCCGCCCTTGCAAAGCGAATGAGGGTGTTATGTTTTGCTCGACAGTGTGTGTGTGTGAGTGTGTGTGTGTTCCCAAAATATTTCGAAGAGCTGTGGACGAATTTTCCCCAAACCTTCAGGAAATAGCGACTACGTGGATGGGCAGAAGTGATTACCTTTTGGAGGGGATTTGATCAAAGGCGACCAAATGCCAGCCGGCGTCTATCAAGCTTCATTGTAGCCAATATCTCAGCAACGGAGAGAGATATTTTCTTCAAATCTGGTCTGTAGGTAACTTGCTGTGGGCGATTAGCACTCGGCTCCCTAATGATTTTGTTTCATTTATTCATATAATTTTTTTCACGTTATCTTTATTAAGTTATCTAAACTCTCTCCCCTAGTTTCGATACTCGCGGTGGTGAAAATAGAGCAGATGACATGTCTTGCTCGACGTGTGTGTGTGTGTGTGTGTGTGTGTGTGTGTGTGTGTGTGTGAAGTGGTGGAGTGGCAATGGTAGTGTGTGAGCGTGTAAGGGGGGGGGGGGTAACTGTGTAGGGAGCCAGTGTGCACTTGTCTGGGATCAATGTCTGGGTTTACAGTACATGATCAAGTTGAAGGTATGTGTGAATGTAAACAGAGTGCCTGGGTTGCTAGTAGTTGTGTGTGTGAGTGAACGGAATTGTGTGTGAGGAGTGAACGTGAGGTAAGTCTTATTGAGGAATATGAGGGTTATGAACGTGCAGAAAAGAAAATAATGTGTGTGTGTGTGTGTGTTTGTGCGTGTGTGTGTGTGTGTGTGTGTGTGTGTGTGTGTGTGTGAAAGGGGATATAGCTTGTGCGTGAGAATGAAGCGGATATGTGACAGCCTGACAAAGCCATAAAACAACGGCACCCAACAAACCAATTTTCCTCACCCAACACTTCCACCGACAAATACCGCAGTGGTCGAGCTAGATACTCCCTTTTCTCTCGACCATTCACAAAACAAGCAGCCTCGTTCTACTGCCAGTGAGGCGTTAATTCGTGTTGCAAACTGGTGCACTGGGGTAGGGGGATCGGGCAAGTACACGGACAAATTTGGACTCTCTGTGGCCTTTGGGGGTAACGAAAGCTGCGGAAGTTTCTGTAAGTTGTTATTGCTGTTATTGTTCCCGTTACTGTTGTTAATGCAGCTGCTCACCGGTTGTTTTCAGGGATCTTTTGCTGAGTCAGTTTTGAAAGACTGTGTTGTGTTAGAGTGGTACGTGAGGTGAGTTAATACGCTGTAGTGTGGGAGGCTGCATTGCGATCTGGACAAAATGGGTTATTTGTGAGTTCTATTATGTACTGATATTGAAGGAGCAAAGGTTGATTACTGAAAGGCAGACTTGCTCATGCACTCGTCTCTCTGGACAAGGTAGTTTCTGAGGCGTAGATGTCAGGTAGTCGTTCATGAAGAGTGTTATATGCCTGAAGGAGGCTATGTACTTGTGAAATGTAGTTTCGGGTGGGGAAGGAGGGATGTTGCTTTAATACTCAGAGTAGTGTCGTTTTTTTTTCTTTGTGGGGAGAGTGTGTTGCAACATATAGTTCTTGTGCTGAAGCGATGAACTGCGTATCTCTCACGTTCATAATAATGATCTTTGAATAGTTTGGTTTTCATTACGGGGATGATCATAATTAACAGAGCTTGTGCATTCTGTTATTATTCTTGAGGCTTTGTTGTCTTTTCCAAGCTTATCCATGCTTATCCTGGCTCAGGTTGGGGTTCAGCTTGAGAAAGTAGTTCAAAGATGTTCTAATGAGCTGTTTAGAGGCGGATTTCAGGGATTCATTCTGTTTTTTTCAAAAGAAGTGCCTGTGATAGTTACTTGTGGCCTGAGAAAACGTCATGCGTGTGTCCAAGGTGAGTCTTAGAAATCTGGCGGCTTCGTTCCATCAGGAGTGGATGGTTAAAGTGGGAAACATGTTGGTGAGTTTGAGATCCATGTCTGTCCGGAGTGAAGAGGGTGATGGTTCGTTTAGTTAGTGAGGCAGTCATTCTGTTTTGTCTAAACCAGTTTTCTAGTGATTTTGGGGGATGTTGTGAAGCTACTGTCAAGACATCTGTATTGGACAGTACTGTTACTCAAGCGAGAGGGTTTGGCGGGTCATCCAAAAGAATCTTTAAAAATTAGGGCCAAAGAACTGAGCCCTGTGGAACATTATTGATTAGAGCTCTGATTGTAGAGCTTTGGTTTTGATAGAGCATCCGGCCTTCTCTATCTGAGAGGAAACTGCCAGTCGTTTCTTAAAATCATCTTACATATTTGTGCCCAAGATTTTTTTATTAGGATGTATACTGGTACTGTTGCAAGAGATTTGTTTATGTTCGTTATTGTTTGTGAGGTTCGTAATGTTCGTTATTTCTTGCTGAAGTTATCTGAGGTTAACTGAATCGACACTGAGGGGCGGGCGGTGGATGAGTGCTTGGATCGCAGTCCACCCTGGGAGTTTTACACACTTATGAAGTTATGAGGAGGGTGGTGTTCTTTAATATTACAGTAGGTAAGGGTATTTATTGCTATGGAACCAAGATGTTTTAAGAGAATGTTTTAGATCTTCTCTGGTTCCACTGCTTTACCGTTTGCTGTTATGTTATTGATATTATGACATCTGGCAAGGTAAATTGAGGTCGCGTTTGTGTATTTCTTTTGATTTCTGTGAGTCTTTTGTGATGGTTCTGTTTGAATATCTGTGTTTTTGAGACTTACTGATGCACAATAGGTTAATAGATTTTTTTCCCCTTGCTGAGAACGGTTCCATCATTGTTTACTTGGGCTTCATGAGTTCGTGAAATGAGTCTGCTTTGTTTTTACTTTTTTTATATTTATTGCTCCTTGTTCAGTGACGTAGGGTGACCACAAATTTCTTCCAGTTTTCTTGCTTGTGTGTTTTGATCAGTTCACTGTTGGTATTGCTGACTGTGCATAATTTCCAGTTCTGTTAGGGTGGGTTGAGTCTTAGTCTTTAATTTTTGTCCCTGAGGAGCTGTTTTGTTTGAGAAGAAGTCTGGATAGAGGCTTTACTGTCATCACTCGGGCTGTGAGATTTGCTGACTATTGTACTGATTCTAGTTGTCAGTGTCTGGAAAAGAATCTACGTCGGTGCTATCCAGTGCTTGTTCTGTGTTTAAGGTGAACCATACTCAGTTTGTCTTGAACTGGTAAAGGTTTTCCACTATTTTCACTGCTCGCTTTTAACGTGTGTGATATGAAAGTGAGGAGGTGGTCCAAGGAGAGATTGTGTATTATTTTCCAGGAAGTTTGGATGGTTAGAGTGATGTCAAATAGCTAGAGTGATGTCAAATGGCTGGAGTGATGTCAAATGGCAAGAGTGATGTCAAATGGCAATATTGATGTCAGATGGCTAGAATGATGTCAAATGACTAGAGTGATGTCAAATTGCAAGAGTGATGACAAATGGCAAGAGTGATGTCAAATGGCTAGAGTAATTTCACCATGTACTGTAGATCTGTAGAGTCACCACGTACTGTAGAAGTGTAGAGTCACCATGTACTGTAGATCTGTAGAGTCACCACGTACTGTAGAAGTGTTGAGTCACCACGTACTGTAGGTCTTTAGAGTCACCACGTACTGTAGAAGTGTTGAGTCACCACGTACTGTAGAAGTGTTGAGTCACCACGCACTGTAGGTCTGTAGAGTCACCATGTACTTTAGGTCTGCAAAGCACAATAAACATTTTGTTCTAGGTACGCTGGATATTAGACATTCTTATTGATTACCAACTTGATGACAACAACGGCAATGCAAGTGTGTGTCTCCTTTCTGGTCTGTCATGGTGGAAGGCTGGTATATGTACAGTGCAAAAGGTAAGAATGTAACGAATTAGGTGAGAAACAAGTTTTATTTTCATATAAAGTGGAATGTGCATGTCACTCTACCACATCCACACACAAACTGTCGGGAAGCCGACATGCATCCCCTCGGGCAGATGTAAGACACACAGCTGTGACAGGTGTGCAAGTGACACCGCCTGCCGGACGTGAGTTTAGGATGAAACGCGGACAGGGGAGAAGGAGTAGAGATTCGATGGATTCTGTGTACAGCTGTGGGCAATAGGGAGATGGAATAAGGAAGAGAGGTTGAGAGGAAGAAATAAATGGAGGAAGGAGGAGGGAGAGATAGAGAGAAGGAGTAATGATGGTGTTGGTCGAGTTGTTTACACAGGAAAAGTGTTGGCTAGGCAGTTCAGACCGTGAGAGTGTGTGCTGACTACGGGATATTGCGGTGTGGGAACCGAGCTGACGCAGCGAGTCTGATAGGGCCTCTATGGTGGATGAAGCGGGTGAGATGTGGATGAGGGCGGTGGATGAGTGGGTGAAGTCATCACCCACCACACACCCGCTGGCGAACATCGGCAACTTTCTGAGGCCAGAAAGGGGTACAGACCTCAGTTCAGACTAGAGCCTGGAGGAGGGTCCCTGTGAACGGTGAGGCAGCCTGGCGTGCTTGGTGCAGAGACGTCGCTGTATAGCCGAGAGTAAAGTTCCAGGGAGCCAGCAATGAGAGCACTACTGGTAGTAAGTGAAAGTACATGCTTTGTGACCGCGGGTACTACCGACTAGCAGTGCTATTTATTTGTCTGTCGTCTGGGAACTAGTAAGGACTCCTATTTAGAAAACGGAAGGAGTTAAGAACTAGTAAGGACTCCTAGTTAGAAAACGGAAGGAGTTAAGAACTAGTAAGGACTCCTAGTTTGAAACGGAAGGAGTTAAGATTTTAAATGTTTAAGTGTGTTTTTCTTATACTGATGTAACAGTGATTTCATATATATGAGTGAATAAAGAGTGCTATATATATATATAACAGCACTAGTGATTTTTACAAGACTGGCTTTGCTTTATTAAAATAGTGTTAGTATTCAAGTGATTTAAGAGTAGACGTGTATGTGCGGTTTTTTGGCACATTTGCACGTGAAGTGAAATGAGGTGGGAATTACCTCAGAGTTATTTGTAGATTTTTGTAAATACTATTTTGTAATTAAAGCCTAGAAAAGCCATATTACTTTTTCACTTTTTCCAGTTCCCAGTTCTAAGTACATGTGTGTAGTGGCATGTTAGTGAAGTCCCCCATGTCGCGCGTTGCCAGTGTCGAGGCGGATTTAGACCACGTTACCATTCATTATTAAATACGGGAGAATATATTCCCGAGAAATACCGTAACGACACCTGGGTAGCGGCACGACAAAACGTATACCTAACTTACTCTCAGTAGAACGTAAACTATTGTGTAATCATCACATCCTGAAAAATACTGCAGCTTCACTACATTCTCACAAAACTAGCCCCTCTCATTACTACCCTCCCTCCCCACTCCATCCACTCTTCATCACCATACCTCCCTCACAACACAGCACCACATCCTCACCCTCATCCCAGCACACAGCCTGACTCATAACCCCAGCACACATCATATCAGGGTCGCGGGGTGAACAAAGAGTGACGGAATAACCTTAAGGGAAATATATAAGGTTACTGGAGACCCATAGCACTGGATTATACTACTCCCACACCACCCATACGTTCATATTATATCCTTGTACATACTGTAATAGTCTAGCAGTTTTATGAGAAATTGTCACTGCCGTGTTTTTTTTTTTTTTATGTGTCCGACTCTGGGCATAGGCTTTACAGCCTGCTATCAAGGCCCAGCCGTCCTCCTACATACCATACACCTCTACATGTCACCACTTCGGCGCTAACACCCACCGTCCATATTGAATACATGCTAGGGCTGTCTCATACAGGACTGATGTATTGGTATTAGCGGGGTTATTTTTACGACATGTCGGCGGGTCTCCTGGTAGATCAGTAAAGCCTGATTTTAATGAAATTCAAATCCTTAAACTGTTCCCTGCCCCAGCGAGGATTCGAACCTTGGTCCGTCGGGACTGCAAGCCAACTCTCTACCGATCGAGCTACCGCCTCAACTTATGAAATTATGAAGCTATAAAACTAAGACTTACGCGGGAAAAGCGATTTTTTTTAGTACTGGTATCAAGTAACCTTCTGATTATATCTAGAATGTATATAATTATCTGAGTAGTATCATCCTTGTAATTAATTTTCAGTTGAACGTAATAATGAAGTGTAGAGTTATATATCATCACAATGGATGTAGAGGAATTATAGCCTAGCAAATTGAGTAAGATAGTATGTGTAAGCAAGGCACTTCAAATCCATCGGCTGGTTTCCAAAAATGTTAAGTGGTATCAGACTATGGACACATCCTGCCATATCCAATTCATCTAGATTACGAGGAGTCATTTGTAAGGTGAATATTCGTGGGCAAGGAGATATAGACGTCATACTGATAGACAGCACTGAATACTACACACACACACGCACACACACACACACACCACAATAATCACAAAATAATACTGAAATGAAAGCTGCAGGAGTCATGATATGAAACTGATCGTTATTAAAAGGAAGAGAAGGAGATGGAATGGAAAAGAGAAGGGGAACTGTAAATGGAACTCCAGGTACGAGAAATTCGGCCCATATTCTCGTCCATTAAGATGGCTCGGTAGCACCTCTTCCTTAGCGATTAATTTTCCAAACTACATATTATTATCCTTTCTTTGGGTTCTTATATATTATAAATGCCAACAGAGATTGCATGAGTAACACACTAGAATCAAGTACGGTAACGGAACAGGATCAGAAATATACCAGAAAGAAAGAGGTGTGAGTAAGCTTCCAAACTGCAGTTTATACCGTCCCCAGTAGAATAGGGAGAGGAAAGATAAGAGCCATTACAAGTGAGGGAGAGAAATTGAGAACAGGGAAGGGAAACAAAAGGACTCGCTGTATAGTGAAGGCAGCTGAGACACAAGACACTGAGGCTGGCAAGTTACATGTGGGAGCACGAACTTCGAGAGGAGAGGAACAACACTGAATATTGTGGAGAGAATGTGAGGAGACTCTGTAAAAACGAGAGCTGAAGCGACGGGGAGGAAGCAGAGGAGCATCTGGGTCCCGGGCAAAGTGAGATAGAGTGAGACGAAGTGGTACTGGGCAGGGAACAAAGACAGGAGGGAAGCCAAGAAAAGAGAGAAGAAAATGAAAATGGAAGGAGCATAAGGGTGAGCTCAGACCGGCCCACGACTTTGGTGCATCCTCTTCGATCACAATCACTGGAGCAATATTACCCATCCTAATATGAGCTACACAGAACCCAACTTCAAAGAGACTGAATAGCAAGTGACAGTGACAAGACATTTATCCCTCTGGAAATTCTCTCCCCCTCCTCGAGTAGCAACCTGATTGGCTGCCTCTAGGTCAGCGATAATCCTGGCGTCCTACCCCTCCCCTGATTTCGACATTAGTGTTATTTTTACTGTATTCTTACCGAAAAACCCATCTCTGTGGTTAGTTACACGTTTTACATAAATGTGAGCCGCTTCCAATTTTTCTCTCATTTTTTTTCTTCACATCTTTCTCAATGACTGTAGCTTCTTCCCACATGGGCAAATAATGGTGCTAATCTATGTTCACAGCCAGGGAACTGGGTAGTCCGTGACACCGAACATATGTTTTATGTTCTGCAATCACTATATCCATTTCTCCCCCTGTTTCCCCTAGGTATGTTTTCGAGCATCCACTGCACGGTATGCTGTATAGTACACAGTTCTAGTTTTTACTTCCATTTACTTATATTTTCACCATGTCTCCTATTATATGTACTGAGAATGATGCGATCGTAAGACTTGCTTTCTGCAAAACCCTTTTTGTACTTGAAAGTCTGGCCGAGTTGGGGACGGATACATACCTTGCACTGTCATTGTTTGAACACTGGATTTTTTCTTTTGTGTTTAATGATATCAACTGCTTTCCATTATGGTTTTAGCAGTATGCCTACCGGATAGCCTAGCTTCTTGAAGGCTTCTATTATCATCTAATCTTATCCTCAACGCCCTCACTACTGTAAATTCTCTATGCCCTAAGGAAAAGCCCAATCATAACTCCAGACTTGGTCCTTTCGATGTGTGTATTTTGGCTCCCTTGTCTGTTCCTCATATTGTAGTATTTAAGAAATTTAAGAATAGGAGTTTTTCCATCTTTCTCTTCTTCTACTGTGAACTCACGTTGTTTAACCTTCTCGGTTTACCTTTAATATTGGTGACCTTGGGCACAATTTATAAGACATCGTCCACACATCTGGGCCAAGCTGCGTTCATAATTCTCGTACATTAGCCCATCTCTAATGCTTCCTTGTATAGGCAAGCCATGACGGCAGAAGAAGGCGAGCCCATGGTTAGACCCTTGTGTTGCCTATATTCCTCTCCATTGCAAGCAAATGTTTCGAACATAACACACAGTATACATTAGTTCAGTGTAGTCAGATTTTGGTTATTACGAGCGAACGAGTGAACACAATGAGCAATGTTCACTCTCAGTTTAGTCTGGAAATGAGCGATCCGGCCCGACCAAACCTGGCTCGGCCCGGCCCGACCCAACCGTCACGCTAAGCAGAAGATAATAAAATTACTCGCATGCGAAGAAGAGTTGAAATTCTTTCTGCATGTGATACATTCATTCAATAAATTGTTATTAACTGAAAACTCACTCATAAAGGCGTAGAAACCTATTGAAATCTCGAGTTTTCCAAGGGAGTGTTTGGCTTTAATCAGTAAACGCTACAATTACAAAATCATTTTTAAAAAAAAAATCCGTCGTAGCACTGTTCTTTTTTTTTTTTTGCATCAACTCTGGCAATTAAATATCGAAGATTCCGCTTATAACTGTACGTCAGAGGGAAATTGTGATAATACGGCGCTCGCTCGCTCGTCACGCGCTCACAAAACCCATTTACTGGCGGTAGCTCCTCATCCTCGATGAACATCCCCTGCTCTTCGTGCCGCCTACATGGCCCCCCTTTCGATTCATTGAAGAAAAGTGACCTGAACATCCAAACTTGCCATTTTATTATCACTGAAGTCCATGTCATAGAGCTGTTCGACTACGTGAATCAAATTTCTTAGTAGTACACCAAGTAAGGTGCTCAGGGAGTCAGAGAGGGGCTTAGCTAGCCTCTCAGGCAGCTTGTGTGTGTGCTCCCAATGCCATATGTTATCAGCCTCATTGGAATACCTTCCTTGTGTACTTCCGGTATACCTTCCATTCTCGTGGGACGAAGACACCTCTCTCTCTCTCTCTCTCTCTCTCTCTCTCTCCCTTCCTCTCTTCCTTTCTTTTTCCTTTCTCTCCCTTTCCCTCTCCTCTTCTTCTTTTCTTTTTTTTTTTTTTTTTCTTTTTTCTTTCTTCTC
>JAGKTI010021668.1:0-15628 GCA_018397915.1 Birgus latro | reverse complement strand
TCTTCTCCTTAACTGCGGCTTCTACACTCTCATCCCACCACCAAGTTACTTTATGTCTTGGTGGGCCTCTTGTCCAACCGCATACTGCATCGGTAACTCTCAAGAGGTTGTTCTTAAGGGCTCCATACTGTTCATTAACGTCTCTATCTTTGGCTTCCTGTTCAGCCACCACTCTCCTCATCTCACTATAAAAGGCATCCCTTACTGATTGGTTTCTCAGCTTCCATATTTTCCTCCTAGGTACATATGTCATCCTTCTCATCATTCGTTCCTTAAGCACCATGTCACAAATCAACAGTTTGTGCTGCTGCACACACTCCTCGCTTCCTATAACTTTAACATCCCTCACTAATCTCCTATCAACCCTCCTGACCAGAAAATAATCTATCTGGCTACTATTTCCCCCGGACTCGTACGTAATCAATCTACTCACTCTTTTTCTAAAATGTGTGTTGCACACAATCATGTCCATAGCCTCCCCAAACTCGAGTATTCTTTCCCCTTCCGCATTCCTCACACCATATGCACATCCTCCATGGACTCCTTCATACCCTTGAGCTGCTTCACCAACATGACCATTTAAATCCCCTCCCAGAACCACTACCTCATCATCGCCCATACCACTCACTACACGTATTAAATCATCCCAAAATCTATCCTTCTCTACGTCATCCAATCCTACCTGTGGAGCATATGCTGATATAACTGAAACCATCACCCGTCCTATCAAAATTTTCACTACTATTATCCTATCACTTACTCTCATGACATTCATAACATACTCCACCCATTTCTCCGCAACCAACACACCCACACCCCCATATCCATCAGTTCCCCCCTGCCAAAACAACTTATAGTAGCAATCCTTCCCAGCAATCTTTCTGGCTGATCCACCCCTGTACCGGACTTCCTGCAGACAAGCCACATCCACCCACCTCCTACTGAATGCCTCAACAACTTCCCCTGCTCTTCCTTTCAAACTTCCCACATAATAATAAACCTCAGTCACCTCATGGATTTACACCAGGTTGGATTGCCTTAACCCAGCAGAACATAAGGCATCCATCTGTTGGTTTCTAACTTGTAATATGGAATATCAATTATCATATAGAACTGTACCTGAGATACTGTTTGAGTAGTGAAGCAACAACATGAGGCTCTTGGTTCGTGAGTCTGACAGGGCCGCCACTGTTATACTGTCGCCGCAGCTGCTGAACTTTGCTCTTGACACCACTCAACCGATAGATGCCCTCACAGTGTAGCCCTAGGGTGAGATAGAAATGTGCAGTACAGCAGTAGTAGTAGTTATTGTAGCTCTAGGTTGATCTGAATATGAACCCAGTAGACTACAGACAGATGTTGCCTTTCTTCAGTCTTCTAGCCTCCTTTTTAGAGATAGGGTGAGAGGGGAGGAACATTTCAATAATCAAGAACTACACTGCCTGGCTGTATCACTGCCACTAAAATATCACCACAGTATAGTAGACATACATTACAGTATACGACATTTTCATTTGTTGACACACCTGACACATTCAGCAACTACAAAGTATTCCCCAAGTACAACTATGCATATACCTGATAAGATAACTATATATACTGGTATATATATATAAATATATATATATATAATTTATATATAAAGAAATAGAAATCATCATCTTTATAATATAACACATTCAATCAGCTACTGCATAAAACATAAAAATCTAAACAAACAAATTCAGGACATGTTAAATTCTGTCCTAAGCACAACTGTGCAGACCTATTAGTGTACTGGGTTTATTGTATATCTTTCACTACCAAAGACTTGGTAAATTACTGGCAATGTAACATGTGGATGTAATAATACTGTATGCACTTTCTGTTATGTAACAGCATAAACACTGACCCATCATAAATCTACCTTTATATATGAACAACCAAGTGCTTCATTTTCAATGAATATGGGGTGACCCTTTTTTTTTTTTTTTTGTAATATCTTAGTCTCAACAAACTTTACCATAATTTTGTACTCTCACAGCAAAGAGGAAAGGCTAACTGTAAATGATCTTTTCAATTAGTTCTTAAAAACAAACTGTCAGTTAGTAAAACTATACATCCATCCATCATACAATCCACCCCCCCCATTCTTATCTGTCCTATCTGACGCGTAGGAGGCTACGGCTAGGCTACTCAGTCCCAACATTTAACGTGAGAGTGACCAGCCTCACCTGCCCCTGAGTGGAATATGGGAGCAATAAGCTCCAACCACCCTAGATATAACCCTTATGGGCTTAATATATTTGGACTGTCTTAACTCAATAAACTATCAGGCATCATTTGGTTACATGGTTATCATTTAACACAATAAATGGTTCTCTGGTTTTCAAGAAACCATTTGACTCATCACTCATGTAGAGGCACCTGAAAGCAGTACTATACTGAGTGGATGGTGGGCACCCACATCTAATACTATATTTGGAATAAAAGTGAATCAATATAGTGTATTCATGAAAAAAAATTCCTTGTTGAAAACATTTCCTTTTTATTGTTTTTTAAACCAGAAAACAAGGTCTGCTAGAATGAATCATTTATTTATTTATTTTATTTTTTTAACCAGAAAATAGGGTCTGCTAGAATGGAAGTGCTAAGCTGTGTAAACATATATAAAACAAGAATTTCAACCAAAATTATCAATACTCAAACAAATGAATGAATTTCTGGTGCTATATTTTGTCATGAGTATAGTTCTGAGTGATGTGTGTAAAAGTATATTATCATACATAAAACCATACTTCCAACAAATAAATGGGGTGGGTGTAATCCTGTAATAGTTTAAGGAAAGTAATACCTGTAATCCTGTATAAGCAGAAAAACTATCAACAATGTATGGGGCAAACCAGACAATACACGCATTTAATTATCATCCATGCTTTCAAAATTCGGAGATCCACCTCCTATGCAATAATTCATATCCAAGAAAAAACACTGCACTGTCTGAAATATGCTATATTTCATTCATCTTGACTCATATTTTCATCCGCTTGCAGGTATCACATGTAGCTCAATGGCAGAAAAAGACAATGCTATGGCTCTACATCCTTTCCATTGCACTTCATTATGACCAGCATCATATTCTACTGTTAACCTATTTTTGCAACATAGCAGTCAGGAGGGATAGATGGCAATTTAGACCAAGTTAAAGTGAAAAAGTAAAATGAAATATACTAACCATGTTCTTCTATGTAGTCAATACACTCCCTAACGATGACTGGTAAGTGAATTCCATCATGGCTGGGACACCGCTGTACGGCCAATGACAGCGACACACCAAACACTGGTAGCGCCTCTGTACAACACAAAAGAGAAGAGTAGCAGGAAGGAACAAATTCATCATATAATTTTAACTTGCTGGCTGCTGGATATCTCTTTCCTAAACAAAATCACCTGGCATTAGGCTAAATACTGTAATCCCCTGTTTATCCAGTGTTGCATTACTCAGCATACTGTACTGTACATCATTTTCTGACAAAAGCAAAAAATCTGACTGAATTAAAGTAATATCAATTTTTTACTGCATTAACCAAGTGTCCATGGAAACTGAATTTTTCATTTTGCATACTGCTCCCCACAACACCCCTGCACCACCAATGATGCCCACCAAAACAAAAGCCACTGCCTGCTCCACCTCAGTTACCGAGCGTATGCCAACCTGTGTCAGTGCACATTACTGTATATTCATCATACAGCTTGTGGCCTTTGTTGTCATAACAGATCTTTTGCAGGAGCTTATGTTGTTTGCTTTTGTGCTGTGTGCATGCCTGTAGCTCTTTCTGCAGAAAATAATAAAATCCTTACATAAATATGCATGCAGTTGGTGCAAGCTTGTGTCCTGTATGGTATGTAACTTACGTAGCTAGTTGCCTACTTTTGGTTCTACTCAAATCCATCTATGCATCTCATTCTCAAAATATCCTTAGTGCCTGTAGCTCCTTCTATGGAAAATATCACAATGTTTACATTAATATGCATGCAGTTGGTGCCAGTTTGTCTCCGTTGTCTTGACATAACTTATGTAGCCAGTCATCTTTCAGTTCTGTTCATATCAGTCTATACATCTCACTCTCTGTTTTAATAAACAGTAAAATATTCTTTGTTCCTGTTGCTGCTTCTGTGAAAAAAATAATATAATGCTTATGTAAATATACATGCAGTTGGTGCAACATTTAAGTTACATGGCTAGTCACCTGCTTTCAGTTCTAGTCATATCCATCTATGCATGTCATTCTCACTTTTAATAAATAACAAAATATTCCTAGTGCCTGTAGCTCCTCCTGTGGAAAATAATATAATGTTTATGTAAATATGCATGTAGTTGACACCAGCCTGTCTCCACTGTGTTACATAACTTATGTAGCTAGTCATCTGGTCTCGGTTCTACTCACGAAAATCTACAAAACCCACTATCTTTTAATACATAACAAAATATTCTTAGTACCTGTAGCTCCTTCTGTGGAAAATATTAAACATTTTCATAAATATGCATGCATTTGGCACCAGCCTGTCTCCACTGTGTTACATAACTTATGTAGCTAGTCGCCTGCATTTGTCTCGGCTCTTTTCCATCTATGCACCTAACTCTCACTTTCACTAAATAACAATATTCTTAATGCCAGTGACTGAACAAGCATTCAGTGCATATGAGACAAGCCCATGGTGGAATATATACTGTATAAAGGAAATTCATTTTTAATCATTAAAATCACATTAACATTACATATAAGTGGTTGCATAAGATTTAACGAATATATATAGGTGGCCACTGGAGAATTGGTACCAAGATGGGTTTAGTGTAGTGACAGTATTGACAGTGAGACCTTATACAGTGTAGGTCTCGCTGTCTGTAATTCAGTCAAGATCCTGTTGGCTCTTGACTGAATTATGAAAGATAAATAGGGGATTACTATAAATATTATTAAGTGTACCAAGAGCAGACAAGAGTCATTCAAGGCAGCATCCACAACTGCTGACTGCTTGCATATTTCTCAGCTAATTTAGGCCTTAATAAATGTCATAACAGTATCCTGAATAAAATCCCTCAGTGAAACAACAACAACCAAGATGGGTACACTCAAGGCAATACAGTATCTGATGCCTCTGACTGCTAGGATATTTCTAGGATGAACTAAATAGTCTTGCATTAACCTAAATAAAACAACCAAACACATAAACTGCAGATAAAAAGGTTAAAGTTCTCTCACCATACTTGCATAAGATCAACCAAAGCTCAACTGCAGAATGGGTTACATAGAAAAAATATCTAAATTGGGACTCCATGAATAAAATCAAGGCCTGGATTAGGAAACACCATTAAATCTACTGACAGTTTTTACTGATCTGGTATAACATATTATTATAATCTTTCAAAAGGATAACTTCCAATAGTCAAGATTCTGTATGAATGGAGAGTATGATACAATAATATATAACAATACACAGGCAGTCCTCAATGTAAATCTGACATGTATTATAAAATATCACAATTTTATTCTTACAACTGGTAAATTGGGAGAAACTGGAACATGAGCTCTATAGCCCGTATAAGATGCTTTACAAGCAATTTAGTTCCAGTTATTTAGAACTAAACATAAAAAAAGAACATTAAATTAGAGTTACTGATAGTTACGAGGACAAACTGTATATGAACATGTAGATTGATTCAGTGTTAGTAAATGTAATCAAATCACAAAGAGTGAAGTCACTGTGAACTTAATCACTGCAGTCAGAATACAAACCTTCTTCCAGCTCATCAATCTTCTTTTTCTTGTCTTTTTTAACTTTCTTCTTCTCCTCCTTTTCTCTTTTTCTCTCTTCCTTCTCTTTCTCCTTTTCCTTTTTCTTGTCACACTTTTTCTCCTCCTTTTCTTTTCTTTTTTCTCCTTTCTTTTCTTCTTTTTCTTTCTTTTTCTCTTCCTTTTTATCTTCTTTGTCCCTTTTCCTCTCATCCCTCTTCCTGTCTTCTCGTCTTTCTTCCTTGTCCCTCTCCTTTTCTTTCTCCTCTTTATCTTTCTCTCTTTTATGAAGGAATTTGAAGGATTTGGGCTTCTTGGGTTTCAATGGATTCCTAAAAAGGAAAACAATATATATATGTATATATACGGTATATATATATATACTGAGTGCCAAAATAAGAGATACCATATTTGAAATATCATCATCATCATCTATTACATAATCATTACATCCAATCCATCATGGCTATTTTTAGTAAAGAAAATATTCTTGATATAGCAAAATAAAAAAAGTACGGTATATATATGCTGATCCAGGAGAAAACTGCCAACAAATCACTTACACATTACACACCTACTCTAAACACTCAAAGTCTGCAAAATATTATCCTTACCTGCCGTCTGCTTGGTCCATCTCATCGGGTGAACTGTCCTCTCCTAATGCTGCGTATCCTTTGTCCTTATTCTTGTCTTTCTTCTCTTTTTTCTTACTCCTCAGCAGCTCTTTCTTTCCTCCCCGCTCATGGCCACTATCCCCATCTGGAAAGACATTTGAGTTATGTTTCTCTGAAGTTAATGGGATAATTTACTCACTTCAGCATCACGTCATCCTGAACATTTTTACCACCAGAATATTTTATTTAGTTAACAAGTGACTTTTTAGAATGAAGGTCAGATACAGCCTTTTTTGACATCTTAAAAACCAGAGATCTCCTTTAAGCTAAATAAAATACAGTAATATGGTGGTAATTTGATTAAAAAAAAAAAAATCACAGGATTGAAAGAGCTGATGACTGGGTCATACACAAACGTCTAATTTCAAATTACCATAATACATTACACTAGTCAATAAGCCTGGAAGCTTAAGTACCAGCATAATATATCCAGTTTCCAAATACTGATCTGTCACCCTCTAACTGACCAAAAGCTAGAGATTTTACTCAGCTATGTATAACAGCCTGCAGCCCACGAAGAATAAAATACCTATGTGATCCAACAGTAATAAGAGGGGTAAGACTAGTGATGAGTTCTGAAAAAGCTGGTGATTTTGTATTGAAAATCAGAGGCTCGAGTAAAGGGAAGGTATGTACTAAACTGTAATTGGATGCACATCCAGAGCTTAAAAAAGCCTGTACATTTTTCACCACATGCAAAGAACATTAACATTTCTTACACTGCATCATCAGACACCTACCTGGATTTGGATGGACAGAATACCTACTAACCTATGCTGTACACTATACCTACTAACCTATGCTGTACACTACCATGACCTCAGCTGAAGTGCCACTTGCCTCTGGAGTTTATTCTTAAATTGCCTAATAGCAAAATAACTTGACTGCAATAAGTGTGTTACCAATATAAGATTCTTCCTGTATAAAACAAGTGAAGGAAAAGCAAAGCCTGAGTTTTGTTTCAGGCTGCGCATAGTCTGAGTTCTGTCTCAAGCTGAGCATAGTCTGAGTTTCGTCCCAAGCTGAGCACAGTCTGAGTTTTGTCTAGCTAAGTACAGTCTGAGGTTTGTTCCAAGATATGCATAGTCTGAGTTTTTGAGTTTCACTCCAAACTGGGCACAGCCTGAATTTTGTCTCAAGCTGAACACAGTTTAATGTGTCAAGATGAGAAGAGGGCTGAGTGTGGCCAGGTTTGTCAAGCCAACAAAACTTCTCTGTTGTCTTGAATATGGCAATTTGAAATGCCATTAATTAGAAGGCACTACAATTAGCTGAGAACAATGTAAATATGAAGTTTGTATTGGGTTCACCATTATCCCTCTCATTATCAATCATCGCAGGCTGCATCCAACCATAAGCGAGTACCTGGGACATAGTCCCGTGCACCCAAGATTACACACTGAGAGACCCAATGTCACCGAGCTATTCCCGAGCACTCGATAGTTCATAAACAATTTATCCTCACACCCTTATTTATGCTTCGATAATTGTAATTTTTTTTTCACTGTAATCCTGATTAAATGTATTTGCTTATGGTGTTGTAAAAAAGATCAGCCAAATGTAAATTATGCCTTACGATAATTTATTTCCTTTACTGTACTTCTGTTTTTGACAGTTTTTCTCACAGAAATATAATCTTTATGATAAATGCTACTGAGAAAAAGTTATAGGGAATTTATTTGGCTACACTGTGGTGTATAAAGAATTACTGTATGTCAATTAAAGCCGATTTTATGGAGCGCGAGAGGAAATTTTCTCATGCTCGAGCAAGGCTCATAGCACACTGACTGGGGCATTGGGGCAATGCTGGGTGTAGGGTGGGTTGAGTGCAACGAAGGAGTACATGGGGATGTAAGTACAGTAGTGCTTTGTTCTCACCCAGAAATGGATGGAAAATCATTCCATAACCATAAAAACAAGGGTCATTTCGTTCTGCACAACCGGTGTCAAATGGTAACGAGTGGTTGGAATGTTGGCAGACACAGCCTGCATCAACTGGCAATGAGTGCATAAAATTTGCACAGCTCTCACAAAAACAAAAGGGTTAATATAAATTTACCTTTAGTATGGAATGAGAATGGCACAGAGCTAACCAGCCTAAAGACTGTCATGAGGCTGCCATTATTTTACATCACATATGTCAACTGTACATTAATCTGGTTATTAAAAAAAAAAAAAAAAGTCTCAGAACTGCGAGGTATGAAGAGATATACTGAAGCACATTCCTATTTCAGCTGCACCATTAAGATACTTTATTCAAACATGAAATGGTTTTAAAGTTGAATGCACATAAGGTCCGAAATTGCAGTACCAAGCAGGACTATGTCAACCTCTTCTGCTTTTATTCCATTCATTTCAGGTACCTACTTTTTAACTGTGTTATCTCTAGTTAAGCTTATTCAACTTAAGACTGACTTTCTGAACTAGACGGATGACATATAGTCTTAATTAACTTCCCTACTAGGAGGCCCTCCCAAACCGAATAAAATAATCTGGTAACATCAAACAAAACCAACAAAATACATTATCAGTTTCAAGGGGTTCAGTCACACAACCAATATGCATCAATTCCCTTCCAACAAAACCAAAGCACAGAGAACCCCACTATTTTAGATATAACTAACAACATTAGCCCATCTCTGGCAATGGACTGGTGAATGCACAGTAAAAACTACCCTATAAGCCTAATGATAACCACCCACCCACCCATACAGTGCAGTGCATTTGACAGAGAAGGGGAATTACTGGGGTAGCTTTCAGCAACAGTTAATGAGGTAGTGTATGTGGGCTTGGGCTAGTCAGATTAAACTCAACAGCAGGTTTCCTACACTATCTCCTCCCACTAAGCTCTTTGCCACTGGGAGGTACCAAAACATGTGAAATAATTCCCTTAATTGTGCCTGCTACCCTAACCAACCAATGGGTTGTGCCAGTACCCATATCATATCCTTTGACTCCTCCAACTGTATGATCATCCAATGAGAGGCACCAAAATTCGTGATTTACCTCTACGCTCCACCCCCCACAAACACACAGGCACAACATTTATGGCAAGCATAAAATACAAAAACTAACATTTCGATAATTGATTATCCTGTAAATTAGTAAATACTGTATCTATGGAAGTTGTGAGTTATTCATCTATCTATCTATCTATATACCTAGGCTGCTTCCCCCAAGAAAAGGGAGGTAGCCGAGACAGGTCAACACACTACCAATTTACTCATCCACTCATACACATTCATTCGCATCTTAGCACCAAAGGGGAGAAGGGACAGATCCTCACCGCACCACACCGCACGATGGTCAACCACGCAGTGCAGTCAGTGACATCCGTAGCAGGGCTCGACAGCAAAGCTGGTTTACCCCTGCCTCATCATAATGGACCCATCCCCTTACCCGCACCTGACCTGATCAGCTGATCAGACAAAATGTGGGAGAATATCCCATCAGGGCTGCGTCATCATTTATTCATTCACAATTTCTCTCCATTCATTTCTATCACCCACAGCCACTCTTTCTTGCTCAACAGACAACCCTCTCGCATCCAATGCTCTCTTCACACTGTCCATTCATCCTATTCGTGGTCTTCCTCTCATCCTTAAACCTCCCACACCTGATCCAATTATCTTTTTCACCATCCGTTCTCTCCATATGCCCAAACCATCGCAACACCCTCTGCTCAACTCGATCAGCCATCTCCCAAACAATTCCAGTTCTCCTTTGCACTTCGTCATTTCTCACTCGATCCATACGCGTCACTCCACACATACTCCTGACACCTCATCTCCATTACATTCAAACTTTTCCTTTCTGCTACACGCATATTCCATGTTTCAGCCCCATATAATGCAGTCGGTACCAGAATACCCTCATACAGCTTTCTCTTTACATTCATTCTAAGTTTTTTTTGTTTTTTTTTTAATGCAAGGAAGAAGGAACCAAAAGCCATGGGCCCACATACTGTTCCCCTCCAAGAAAAAGCAAAAACAATACAAAAGAGAGCCAAATTCAAGATCCATTCATTTTGAGATGCCTGGACACACTGCATTTGAAAGACTGGAGATCATAGGAAGTAGGGAATACAGACAGAGGAAGACAGTTCCAGAGCTGACCAGTTGCATAAATGAAGGACTGGGAGTAATGGTTAACTCTTGCATTAGAGAGTTGGACAGAAAACGGATGAGAGTTTGTTGCTAGACGGGTACCACGTGCCCGTCATAGATGTGGAGGAATGCAAGCAGACAGTTCAGAGGAACAGTGACCATTGAAGTAGCGACAGAAGAGAGATAAAGATGCAACAGTGCGGCGAAGAGACAAAGGTTGAAGGAAATCAGTAAGAGGAGGAGAGTTAATGAGACGAAAAGCCTTTGACTCCACCCTATTGAGAAGAGCTGCATGTGGGGAGCCTCCCCACACATAAGAGTTGTACTCCATACACGGGCGAATAAAACCCGTGTACAAGGTCAACAACTGCACAGGGGTAAAGAAAGTTCGGAATCGGCTTAGCACACCTAACATCTTGGAAGCAGATTTCACAAGAGATGTACAGTAAAACCTCGATATAACGGACTTCAGTAGACCGGAATTCACTTTTATCGGACTCGAGGAGCTACCGGACTAAACTCCTATATATCGGAAAAAGTCTGATAAAGCCAGAAAGCAGTCCGGACTGCCTGACAACTTCAGCTATGTTCACCACAACAAGACAAGTAAAAGACATGTTTCTCAGTGCACAGTACAGTATTATTATACCATTTGATTAATGTAGTGAAGGTATAACACAGTACAATACTGCAATGGTGGTGAAAACCTCTGATGCAATCCGGACTAATGTTTGATATATCGGAAAAAGTCCGGACTAGGAGGGGTAAGTCCGGATGTCGCTTTTATTGGAATTTCGCATATTTCGGACTGGCCTGAGCCCCAATTAGTCCGTTATAGTGAGGTCTTACTGTAATATGTTCTTTCCAAGACAAATCCCGAGAGAATGAAACCCCAAGCATGTTCAAGGATGATGCAGGACTGAGCTGGACATTATTAAACATTAGTGGGTAAT
Source organism: Birgus latro (assembly GCA_018397915.1). Lineage (NCBI taxonomy): Eukaryota > Metazoa > Arthropoda > Malacostraca > Decapoda > Coenobitidae > Birgus > Birgus latro. The sequence continues at coordinate 4,121 of JAGKTI010021668.1, read as the reverse complement.
CCTGAGGAAGATTTTGTCAGGTTGATAAATGTAAGAACTGAGTTTTTGATGCATTAAAATTAACAAGATTATTTTTACCCCAATCAGAGATACGAGCCAAGTCAGACATTAGCTGTGCCATAGCCTCAACCCTTTTTTGTTGAAGTAACTGCTGAGATGGACGTTGTGGAAACTGAATGGAAAGATGAAGGGTGAAATCATCAACATATGAGTGGATAGGGTTAGATGTACAGCTTAGTAGGTCATTGATGAATAAAAGGAAGAGAGTTGGTGATAGGACAGAGCCCTGAGGATCACCACTGTTGACAGGTCTAGGAGAAGAACGATGGCCATCTACAACAGTGGCTATAGAACAACCAGAAAGGAAGCTAGAGATGAAGGCACAGATAGAAGGATAGAAACCATAGGAGGGCAGCTTGGAAATTAAAGATTTATGCTAGACTCGATCGAAAGCCTTTGAGATGTCAAGTGCAATGGCAAAGCTTTCGCCAAAGTCCCGAAAGGAGGATGACCAGGAGTCTGAAAGGTAGGTGAGAAGATCACCAGTGGAGCGTCCCTGACGGAACCCATACTGACAATCAGAAAGAAGGTTGTGACAGGAAAGATGCTTTAAGATTTTTCTGTTAAGAACTGACTCAAAAACTTTTGAGATACAGGATGTTAAAGAAATTGGATGAAAGTTAGAGTGTTGGGAATGGTCATCCTTCTATGGGACTGGCTGAATGAGAGCAAACTTCCAGCAAGAAGGAAAGGTACAAGTCGATAGACGAAGGTGAAAGAGTTTACCTAGGCAGGGTGTAAGCACAGAAGCACAGTTTTTGAGGACAACAGGAGGGACTCCATCAGGCCCATATGCCTTGTTAGTATTGAGGACAGAGATGGCAGAAAATACATCAACTGAAGAAATTTTAATGTCAGTCATGAGGACGTAAGAGGGGGGTAGTGATGGAGGAATAGCACCGACATCTAAACACTTTTTCATTTCTCCCGGCACCTTTCCAACTTCATTCATTCTAAACTTCACTTATGCATCTATTCTTTCATCCACAGCAACATGTGACCCTAAATACTTAAAACACTCTACCTTCTCAAGAAACTCACCATTCAAAACTATATTCATCCTCCTACCATCTACCAACCTCATACACTTCATCACTTTTCTCTTATTCTCACTTATTTTCAGTTTCCTCCTTTCACACACCCTTCCAAACTCCTCTACCAACTGTCTCAATCTCTCCTCTGAATCAGCCACCAGTGCAGTATCATCCACAAACAGCAGCTGCTTCAGATTCCACTCTCTACCATCAACATTCACCAGACTCAGTCCTCCACCTAATACTCTTGCATTCACCTCCCTTACAATACCATCCATATAAATATTAAACAACCAAGGCGACATCACACATCCCTGCCGCAGCCCCACTCTCACTGGAAACCAATCACTCACAGTATTTCCCACTCTTACACACGCTCCACTATTTATATAAAAACTTTTCACTCCTTTTAGTAACCTGCCATCAAGCCCATACAATCTTAAAACATTCCACAAAACCTCCCTATCAATTCTATCATATGCTTTCTCTAAATCCATGAACGCCCAAAACACATCCTTACCTTTCGCTAAATACTTTTCACACACTTGTCTCACAGCAAACACCTGATCCACACAGCCCCTCCCTCTCCTAAAGCCACACTGCTCGTCACCAATCACTCCCTCTGTACCCTCTCTAACTCTCTTAATTAACACTCTACTATACACCTTACCTACAACACTCAACAAACTTATACCTCTAAAGCTAGTACATTCATACTTATCACCCTTACCTTTATACAATGGGACCACACAAGCACTTGCCCAGTCAAATGGCAAAATACCTTGCACAAAGCACACATTCAACAATCTTACTAACCAGTCAACAACAGTCGCTCCACCACCTTTCTGGCATTCCACAGCACACCCGTTAACTGGCACCATACCTTGCACAAAGCACACATTCAACAATCTTACTAATCAGTCAACAATAGTCACTCCACCACCTTTCAGGCATTCCACAGCACACCCATCCATACCTGCAGCTTCCCCTGTTTTCATCTGCTTTACTGCCTCTTGCACTTCCTCCATCGTGATCAAAGATTCATTCAACACTCCCAACACATCTATTCCTTGCAGCCTTCCATCTCTCACAATCTCAGCCTCCCTTTCGTCCTCTACATTTAACAATCTTTCAAAATACTCCGCCCATCTCTTCCTTACTGCATCCATCTCAATTAACATCCTTCCATCCCCTGCTTTTACTCACTCTTCCTTCCCAGATTCTCCTTTTCGCACCCTTTTCACCTCCTTCCAAAACATTTTCTTATTCTGTTGAAAATTCTCAGTCAACTGCCTACCCCACCTCTCATCTGCTGCCACTTTAGCATCACGCACAGCCCTTCTCACCCTATTCCTCTTTTCCTTATACCTTTCATATGACACCTCATCCTTCCTCTGCAACCACACATCATATGCACATCTCTTCTCAGCCACAGCCATACTTACTTCCTCGCACCACCATTCACTTCCCTTTCTTACACCAGCACCCACTCATCTCACACCACACACCTCTTCCGCATGCCACACCACAGCACTCTTAAACAACTGCCATTCCTCCTCCACACTGCCACTCTCCTGATCTTTCACTGCATTCCAGTGATCTCTCAATTTCTCCTGATACTCTATCATTTTCTCTCTTTTATCCAACTCACTCACTTTCAAAACCTCCCTGCCACACTTAACTCTCCTAGCTCTCATCCATCTCCTACCTACTCTCAACTTTCCCTCCACCGGGTAGTGGTCAGACATACCTTCACCCTCCCCTCTCAGAACTCTCACATCCAAAATCTTCCTATTACATTCCTGGACACAACCACATAGTCCATCAATGCTCCATCAACAACCCTTCCACCCTCCTGTCTCACCCAAGTATACTTATAAATACCTTTCTTCTCAAACAAGGTATTCCCAATCACCATCTCTTGCTCAACACACACACCTATCATTCATTCCCCATTTTCATTTCTTTCAGGCACACCATGCATACCAACTACACCTTCAACTGCTACATTTCCCACTCTAGCATTCAGATCCCCCATCATTACCACATTCACATTTGCTCCAAAGCTCTGCAAACACTCATCAGCATCATTCCAGAAAGACTCCTTCTCTTCTTCATCCCTTTCACTACCAGGCCCATATGCACTCACAAATACCCACAACTCATGTTCAGATTTCGCTTTCACCCACATCAGTCTCGATGACACCTCCTTCCATTCAATCACACACTGCTGTACTTCCGGACTCACTAACAAGGCCACACCTTCTCTTGCCCTTCCTCTATCAACACCTGACAATCTTCCATTCACACTTCCAAACGTAGACTCACCTTTCCCTTTCATCTTTGTTTCACTCACAGCTAACACATCCAACTTTCTTCTCACAAACATTCTCCCAATCTCCTCCCTTTTAGCCTCAATCATACTACATCCACACACATTCATAGACCCAGCCTTCAGGGTACAGGGATAACTCGATCCCCCATCCCTTTCTCTGGCCTGTCTCTTTTTAGGAATTAAAAACACAGGAGGGAGTCCGTAGTCCCCTCACCCAGCCCCTATTAGTCGCCTTTTACGACACGCAGGGAAAACGGCGGCAGAATTCTTCCTAACACAATCTGGCCGCAGGGTAGTAGTACCACCCCATAGTGCGGCCAGATTGTGTCCACACCGCCACAGAGGAGGAGTTATTCATAATGATTATAATAATCTATTATCCGGTCCTCTATTATTGGGTACTAGGTCCTGACATTCAAGACAAGGACGACCACTTGCTTGTCTTTCAGTAATATTATGTAAGCAATCAACATCCAGTGATCTCTTGATAGTCAACCCTTATGGGCCACAATCAGCTGATGCACCTTTGTCTATTCAACCACCACCTATCTACTGTATTTGGTTATGTTGTTACCATCTACAGTGGAAAATGGTGTCATGGGCTAGAGGAAACCATTTAGCTTGCCACCTGATCAGTCACCAAAAGGTAACTGTACAATGAGTGAGTGAATGGTGGGTGTCCCCACCTACTA
>JAGKTI010021667.1:814-15628 GCA_018397915.1 Birgus latro | reverse complement strand
TGTGTGTGTGTGTGTGTGTGTGTGTGTGTGTGTGTGTGTGTGTGTGTCATTGGGCTATGAGAAGTAAGTTACACAGGAACGAAAATCTATGAAAATTTAGGCCACGTTAACGTGAGAAGAGTATAGCACTAGGTTATATTTCTAATCCCTCCCATGTTTCCTATTCCCTTCTTGAATACTAAGCTATAACAAGGGATTAGCCCAGAATAGGATGCTAGTCATGAAGAAGTGCTATGGAAAGGATGCAGAGCCATAGAGCTGTCTTATTCTGCATTAAAGAGCTGGAAAAATTCTTGGCCAGCTTAAGGTAAAATTATTATAGTTATGATAGGAGAATTAAGGTTGGTTATATTATTTCTTAATATAATGATAGCAAGAGATTATGTATGTAAGCTTAACCCCTAGAATTAGATGGGTTTTTCTTATGTTTTTTACCTATTACTTGCTCTACATTACATTCACACAGGAAAAGCTCTCTCGATTAAGGAGCTCTTGAAGGCTAAAACAAAGAAGTTCAGTTAACGTCTGTCTTGATAAAATCGTCTGGAGATCGTAAGAACACACACACACACACACACACACACACACACACTCGCCTTGGTGTACAGCAGTGAAAGTCGGCGCTGGTTCCACGTCATGTAATCGTGCATGACAGACACCTGGGAAGGTAGGGAGGCAGACGGGATAGCGGCAGGCAGTCAGGATGATGGATGGAGAAATATGGTTTAAAGCAGAGGTGAGTAGGTAGGTGGGTAGGTAGGTTGGGAGGTATGTGTGTAGGTAGGTAGGTAGGTAGATAGGAAAATGAATGGAGAGACAGACAGGTAAGTAGGCAGGTAGGTAGGTAGGGAGATAATCATGGAGAAAGGAAAATTAATGGAGAGACAGAGAGGTTAGTGGGCAGGCAGGTAGGAATGAAGATGGATGGAGAGGCAGGCAGCTAGGCAGGGAGACAGGCAGGAGGATGGAAAGCAGGTAGGTAGGCAGCAGGCAGGGAGGTAGGCAGGTAGATAAGCAACGAACAGGAGGATGAATGGAAAGCAGACACAGGGCCAGAGAAGTGACTATAGTTCACTCACCTTTACCTGTCCAAGATTTAAGCCCATTGTAGCTTATTTCCCTTAGTTCAATGGCAGGGTGAGATAATATTATGGCTCTATATTCTTTCCAGAGCACTTCTTTGTGTCTAGCATCATATTCCTGTATTATTCCATTGTTACAACTCAGTATTCAAGATGGAGAGATGGCAATTTTTGGACGAGTTAGAGTAAAAAGAGTAAGGCTGTTACGCATATGATTTTACTAACACAGAAAGGTTTGGTCCGTCTAAGGGTAGTAGTAGTTGTAGTCGTTGCAACACCAGGCTCATCTGAACGTGAACCCGGTGGACTGCAGGCTAAAACTATTTTTCTTACGCAGTCCACCATCCCCCTTTCACGGAATAGAGAGAGGACTGAGGGACGTTTGTATTTCCAGGTAGCTCCACCGCCCTGTCATATCGGTGCCACCACGTGAAGGCGTCCCTCTCCAAGCTAATTAAAAGAAATATAGGAGGCTGAAGGGTTAAGCCTCTCGTACATATATCTTTTACCTCCCTCTCTCTTTCCCTCCATTCCTCCCTCCTTCTCTCCCTTCTGACCTCCTCGGTCCTTCCCACTTTGCTTCTCTCTCTCTCTCTTTGTATGTTTAGCACTTCATCAAAAGTTCCTATCCCCGTGTGTGTGTGTGTGTGTGTGTGTGTGTGTGGGTGTGNGAAGGGGGGAGGGGGGGGAAGGGAGGGGGGGGGGGGAGGGAGAGAGAGAGAGAGAGAGAGAGAGAGAGAGAGAGAGAGAGAGAGAGAGAGGATAGTCAATATTTAGAGGATAGGGAAGGAAAGGGGAGAGGTTAGGGCAGACCAGAGTGAAGGATAGACAAGACAGGGATAGAAAGGGTATGGTAGGGAGGACTGGCAAGAATAGAAGTTGAATAGATCTGAGCAGGTAGTAGAAGTAGAAGTTGTTCCCTAGGCAGTCTGGCCGAACAGCCTCGAGTCCCTAAGGAAGGCTAAGCCACTCCCAGGTTCTCGGGCCCCGTGAGGGGCCTGGGGGGGGGGGTTGCGGTGGTTTGGTCCTCGTGCTGTTCTCTTCTTCTCCTCGACAGCCTCTGGGGGGTAGACCCACTGCGAAAACGCCACCGCTCCGGGTCCTCTGAGCAGGTTGAACAAAGTGGTGATATTTGAAAGTTTATGTACGTAGGAAGAAGGCTGCACCTCAGGGAACGGGCTGCTTAGCCTATGTGCAGAGTCGGAAGCATAAAGAAAAGAAGGTTTGGAGTTTTTTAAGGTAGAAGAAAATTATGCATAAAATTAAGTTGTGTAAGGCAATGAGTCAGTCTGGCAGGAAAGGGAGGGTTGGGTAGGGAGAAAGGTAAGGAAGGGTAGGGTTAGTCTGGCAGGAAAGGAAGGGTTGGGTAGGGAGAAAGGTAAGGAAGGGTAGGGTTGGGTAGGAGAGAAGAAAGGAAGAAAAGAGGGAAGGAAAGGGCTGGGTAAGGGAGAGGGAGGAGAGAGGGAGGGAAGGAAGACAGGAAGTGGAGGGTTGGTAGAGAAGTGAGAGAAGGAAAGGGAGGGTTGGGTGGGTGACAAAGAGGAAGGGAAGGGTCTTTTGCCTTTCCTCTCTCTCATGTGTAAATCAGAGGGGAAGGCGTGAGGAGTGAGAGAGGCGAGGGAGGTGAACGAGATGGAAAAAAAAGTGAAAGCGGAGGGAGGAAACAGACAGAGAATGATGGAGAAGGGAAGGAAAGAGGCAGAGGATGCATGTGTGTGTATTTAGGTAGATAGATAGATAGATAGACAGATAGATAGAGAGATAGACAGATAGAAAAGAGCACAGGAAAGGAGGTAAGTAGGGAAGTCTCAAGTCGTGGGGCCAACTGGAAGGATGGGATGGATGCAAAAAGAGGTGGATGAAAGATGAGACGACTTGCTGGGGGTCGTGTGAGGTCGTGATCAGTGAGATTACAGTCTGGAGGTGGATTTCCTTTTGTCCGTTTATCTGTCTGTCTGTCTGTCCATCTCTCCTTCTATCTATGTAGCTATCCTTCTTACTTTCTTTTCTTTCTTTATTTTATGGCCAGATTATAGACTTATCTTGATACTCTGTTTCCTAAGGCCCAGCAATCATCCTATGTACTAAACACCTTCACATATCACCCCCTCTGGCGCTCTTCCCCACCGTCCGTACTGAACACACACTGAGGCTCTTGTGAGACGTGTATCGTACTAACTAGCCTCCTTTAAGCCATTTGGGTGGGTAGGGTGGAATAGTACTTATAAACGAAATTCAGATAATCGAGTTCTTACCTTTGGTGGCATGGCATCGAATTTGGGTCCTTTTGAACAGCAGACCCCACTTCTCTAACCATTTGAGAGCAAAAATAAAGAAAGAACCCAAATAAGAGAGAGAGCAAAGTAGTAGAGTGGATGTGACAAGAGAGACGACGGTGACGTAAATGATAATGGAGTAGAAGATGGACCAGAGGAAAACGATGGGAAGTGGATGAGAAAATAAATAAATTGTAGTGGAAAGACGATAATGGTGAATAAAAACAGAAAAGGAATTTAAAAAAAAAAAAAGTGGATGCGGCAAGAAAGGCGAAGGTTACGAAAGTGAGTGATAATGGGGTAGGAAAACATGGACAGGACACGAATGAGTGAGATTATTTTGCAACGCGAGAAGCATTTGTGTGTACGACAGGAGACTACGAGAACGAAAAGTACGCGAACGACAGCGACGAGACACGAATTGGCTGTGACAGGAGGCGAAGGAGAGGAGTAGGATGATGTGACAAGGAGAGGGGAAGATGCCTAGTCGTTTTTGGTTGTGAGAGAAGGCAAGGGATTAGGTCAGAGGGAGATAAAAAGGAAGGAAAAACTGAAATATTGTTGAAAGTCACCGATGGGGGACTGCAAAAATGAAAGAAAACGAAAAGAGAAAAACTAGATGTGGCGAAAAAGAGTGTTGGTGGCAGTGAAAAGGTGGGGGTGGGAGATCGTGGGTCAGGGCTGGGCAGGGGGTATGTTATGTGGGGGAGGGGGGGAGGGGGGTCAAAGGTCATGGGGAGAGGGAGGGATGGGGGAGGGGGAGGGGGAAAGAGGGCTAGCAAGAACACCCCTCTCACCACACTCACACTATATAAGCCAGCAAGGTCCTCCCTGTCTCTCACTTTCCTCACTTCAGCCGCTATGAAACTCGTAAGTATGACAGAGGGAAAATCGGACCCTATTTATGAAGATTCTCAGCCAATTTCTACAATAAACGAGTCTTATTATCAGCGATTTATCAGAATTATCAGTGAATTAGGGTGAGGACTATCAGTGAATTAGTATCAGAATTATTGGTGAATTGGTAGCAGAATTATCAGTGAATTGGTAGCAGAATTATTGTCACCTGACCTCATTTTGTGGAGTTATAGCGAGGGCGGCTGGTGTCCGTCACCTCCTCGTGTGCAGCTAGGTGGCCGTCACCCAGTGTGCGTAAGCGCGGCAAGGTGGCCGTCGCTATACCTCCTTTTGTGAAGTTAGAGCGAGGACGGCTAGGGGCCGTGTCCTCCCCGTGTGCGGCTAGGTGGCCGTCACCCGGTGTGAGTGGGTGCGGTGAGGTGGCCGTCAATATACTTCCTTTTGTGGAGTTGGAACAAGGGTGGCAGGTGTCTGTTACCTCCCTGTGCGCGGCTATGTGGCCCTCACCCGGTGTGAGTGAGTGCGGCAGGGTGGCCGTCACCCGGTGTGAGTGAGTGCGACAAGGTGGCCGTCACTCCACCTCCTTTTGTGGAGTTATAGTGAGGGCGGCACGTGTCTGTCACCTCCTCGTGTGCGGCTAGGTGGCTGTCACCCAGTGTGAGTATGTGCGGCAAGGTGGCCGTCATTCTACCTCTTATTGTGGAGTTATAGCGAGGGCGGCGAGGTGGCCATCTCCTCCCCACATGCGGCAAGGTGGCCGTCACCCAGTATGGCTAAGGGAGGAAAGCAGCAAGTGGGCGGCTAGTGGCTGACTCCGGAATGCTGTCTGGGGCTATAGGAGTAGCCCCACCCTGAACCTTTTGATGGCTGGTACGGCGGAGGTGTAATTCGCCTGGACTGCTACCTGCACGGTGAGTTACCTGAGCGCGAGAGGGGCGCGCGGAAGAGGTACAGGTGTGCTCATCTTGCCTGGAGCTTGCGCCGCTCACTTCCGTTCCCTGGGTATCTCCTCCTGGGGTGGTTACCTTGCCCAGGTAAGGTTGAGAGGGGAGCTTCGGTATTCTGCATTTCAAAAACTGTGCCTAGAGTAGGTAAGGAGAGTACACAGTGGTGATGGTGGTAGTGATAGTCTATCACAAATTTTGCGTTTCTTCTCTATCACTGATAGAGGAGAAACGCAAAATTTGTCCTGGAGGGGCTCGAAACTTGCTGCACCACACCTCATGTCTCCCCCCCCCTCTCTCTCTCTCATCTGACGGACAAAATCCTCAGGACAAAAACCCTTAAAGCAAACCCCCCTAGCACACACACACACACACATACACACACACACACACACACATTGCTGTATACATGCAGGACAGGGAGTATTAGTTAACTTACCTGCCTACCTACCTACACTAGTGGCATAGGCAGTCGGAAATACAGACAAAGAAAGACAGATCTAGAGATGACCTATACATGAAGAACTGGAAGTATTGCGAAACTTACCTACCTACGTACACTGGAGGGCATAGGCAGTAGGAAATAAAGACAGAGGAAGATAGATCATCCAGAGATGACCTGTCGCATTGTTGCATTTCAATCTTTTTTTCTGATCCCTGACCTCTTGCAGAGTCATAGGATCATCTGACACTTGTATGTAGCCTATACCTCATTTTGCAAAGAACTGAGACTGCATTCGATATGTACCCACTGCTCGCTAATATGAGAGTAGCATTCACATATATAAATAAACACATGCTGAGAAAAACAATCGTCATTCATTAGACCAACTCTGGAATATGCATCTGTAGTCAGGAATCCATCATCATCATCATCATCCGGACCTCCTTTCCCACCCTAGCGTAGGGTGAGGAGTACGACTAGCAACGTCCAGACAGCCCTAATTTGCCCAGTCCATTGGGCCACGCTTCCATTCACTCATCATTCAAGCCCCCAGAATCCTAGCTCTATCGGATACGCCAAAAACATTCACCACGTTTTGTAGCTTCACATGAACGTATCCGACAGAGTCAATCCGGACGCTGCCACGTTAAAAAGGGGTGCCAAATCCCTGATCATGCACTTCTCCTCACAACATTCATCCAGCCAGCTCGATCTCTTGTCAGTTCCCTAGCGTCACCGACATCCAAACCTCTCTTCCTCACACAATCATTCACCAAATCTCTCCACCTTCTCCTCGGCCTACCTCGCCTCCTCCCTCCTTCAAATTCACTCAGATATACCTTTTTCACCACTCTATTGTTATCCATTCTATCCACATGACCATACCATCTCAGTAAACTCTCTTCTATTCTGGTGTCCACCAACTTCCTCACTCTACATCTTTCACGAATCACATTATAATTTCGAATCCTATCCACCCTCTGTACTCCACATACATTCCTCAGCAGTCCCATCTCCACTGCTCTTACTCTTGACTTTTCATTCTCATGCCACACCATAGCCTCACATCCATATGATAAAGCTGGCACTAACACTCCTTCATGTAAGCCTCGTGCAGCTGCAACACTCAAGAATGTTTCTTATCAAGCCCTTGATTACACCAGCTACTTTTCTTCCATGTGTCACTCTACTTTCAACTTATTTTGCACATTTTCCTCTCTTTTCTATCACTGTACCCAGGTATTTGAACTCTCTCACCAACTCGTCTCTCTCCATTCAGTGTAACATCACACTGGGAGTCACCTTCTCTCTCAGTAACCATCACTTTACTTTTTTCTACATTTACTCTCAAGGCACGACGCTCACAGACATCAGCAAAACTCTGCACTAGCCTACCAAGTTCTTGTTCGGTATATGCAAGCAGTATTGCATCATCAGCATACATCAAATTTGAGATATTCCATCCATCACCATTCATTATCAACGCCATCCCTCTCTCCATTACTCGTGTTTTTACTTCTCTCATCACCCCATCCATATATATATTGAACAACCATGGGGACATCAAACAACCTTGTCGCACGCCCACACCGATCGTGAACCATTCACTTACTCGTAGATGTCCATTAACCCTTACACATGCTTAACTACCATCATAAAAACTATTGACGGCACGTAGCAGCTTACCATCTACACCGTACATGCGCAAAACTTTCCACAATCCTTCTCTGTCCACTTTGTCGTATGCTTTTACCAGATCCCTGAATGCCTATCATAAACACCTTATAGTCCTTCTCACAAGCCTTCTCTGCTATCTGTCTCACTGCAAAGATTTGATCCACACATCCTCTGCCACTCCTAAAGCTACCCTGTTCATCACTCACTAGGACTTATATCTCTCTTACTTTATAGTAATTCTTCTATATACCTTCCCTACCACACCACACTCAATAAACTTATGCCACGATAGTTCTTGCACTCACTTCGCTCACTTTTTTTTTTTTTTTTAGAGGTACAATCACAGCCTTTTTCCACTCTGCTGGCACAGTTTCGCTCACCTATGCCTTCTTACATATCTCCAACAAGCACTTCATTCCACTCTCTCCACTACACTTAATCATCTCTGCATACACCTCATCAACTCCAGCTGCTTTCCTATTTTTCAGCCGCTACACAGCACTCTTCAGCTGTGCAAGTGTCACGTCTCCTGGCACTGCATTCCTTCTCTGCACTCCTCCAAAACTAATGTTTACAGCCGCTCAGCTCTATTCCATTCATCAGGCTTTCAAAATATTCTTTCCTCCTGGTCCTTACTTCATCCCCTTGGGTTAATAATCTACCACCCACATCCTACACACCATCACGTTTCTTTCCCCTTTCACTTCTACATTTCCGCACCTCTTTCCGGAGTAACTTCCTGTTTTCAGGGTAGTTTGCATTCATTTTTCTTCCTAGATCATCATTTACCTCCTTTTTCCTCTTCACTAGTCTCTTTACGTGCTTCTTGGTCTTAAAATATTCAGTTCTTATTTCAACTGAACCCCTGTCCTGTAACTACTTTCGCCACTTCTTCCTCTTTTCCTCCTCCGCTCTCTTAACCTCATCATTCCACCATGCCGTACCTTTCTTCTTTGTTGTTACTCTTGCCACACCATACACCGCTTTAGCATTCCTAACTATGCAATCCCTGTATGCATTCCACAGGCTGTCCGGGTCCATTTCATTCGAATTCACTGATTCTAACTCCTCTGCTACTTTGGTTCTGTAATCATCTGCCATTTCTTTGATCCTCATCTTCTCAATTTTCAGTCTTTCTCCCTGACTGCTCCTCTCTCTTCCGATCCACCTTACTCCTCTCAGCTTGATCTTGCATACGACAGTCATATGATCTGACAGACCTACACATCGTCCTCTCACGGCCCTCGTATCAGCAACCATTCCCATTATCGACCTCTCTACGAGCACGTAATCAATCAGACTTTTTTCAACACGATCCCCGTTCTCTCTATACCATGTATATTTATGTGCATCAAATACGAGTTACAAATGCACAACTTCCCCTCCTGACACACATCCTTTAGTCGCTTCCCATTATCATTTTCTCCTGGTACTCCATAACAACCCATTATGTCATCCTCAGGACCATTGCCTACTCTTCCGTTCATATTCCCCAATTGCAATCACTTTATAGCTCCTGTGCATTTCTCCCACTACTTCATCCAGCTCATCTCAAAACCTGTCTTTCTCTTTCTCGCTCCTGTCCTCACACGGTGCATACACTACAATTACCGCGCCTTTAACCTTCTCAGACTTGAACTTGACATACATACACCTCGGGCTCACACATTTGTAGTCTTTCGTTCCACTCTGCCACACCTCATTCATCAACAAAGCAACTCCTTCCTTGCATCTTCCTTGCCCATTCATTACTGATCTTACACATTTCACCCCCTCTCACTCCTCCACTTCACACACTTTGATCTTCGTTTCACACAGTGCCATCACGGCATATCTCGCACTCCTGAACACATTCACCACTTCCACCCTCTTGCTCTCCTCATTCACACCTCTCACATTCCACATGGCCATGCGAATCTGCTCATTTGGTTGGGGCCCTGAGGAGATATTGGGCCCTCCGAGGCTCTCTGAAACAACTGCACTGATTAAGTGATTTTGGATAGGGGAATCTGGGGGACACTTGACCCTGCCAGAAACCCACCCAGCATAGTAAATGGTTTCCTGGGTACAGGGAACCATTTGGCTTGTCACTCAGAGCAAAGATCGTATGGCATCTCTACACTGACTGTGTGGATGAGTGGATGATAAGCGCCCCCATCCACATCTCAAAAAATACATAGATAAGATTGAAAAGGTACTAAAGGCTGCTACAAGATGGGCTCCAAGCGTAAGAGATCTAAGGTATGAAAAAAGACTAGAAAAATTAAACCTATCAACATTACAAGAGAAGGAAAAGAGGAGACATGATTATGTTATATAAATGCATCACAGGAAGAGAAAATATACATAAATGAGTATACAGAATAACCTATGGGGAAGCAATATCAAGAGGACACTGAAAAAAACTGTACAAAAAGAGAGGTAACAAAAGAAGTACGGTAAGGAAATCCAGTTTCCCAAATAGAGCCATTGATCAGTGGAATGCACTACCGAATGAAATAGTGTGTGGCGAAACTATTTATAAATTCAAAGCTTTGTATGATAGAAACGATTCAAAACACGAGACAATACGAGCTTGACTCATTCCTGTAAAGATACACTTAGATAAGAAAAAATAAGCAAGAACACACACACACACACACACACATGTACCCACTGTATATCTATGCCCCCCCACTGTAATATCCCCCCTGTATATCCCCGCTGCTAGATCAAAAATGCTGACTCAAATCAGTTACTCACAGTGCAGGCTATGTAGATCTAAGTCAGTGAAGGGCTGGCACTCTCGAGGGGAACACCCTGTTTTTTTGCTCCAGTATTAAAGCCCTTAAATAGCTACTCCAGGACTTTCATTAAATCACCAAGGGACTGTGGATTACATTTGGTGGCAGCGGTGGGATATACAGGGGGGATATTACAGTGGGGCACATATGCAGTGGGGGGGGCATAGATATGCAGTGGGTACAATCCATCAGTCTCCACCTACACCTATTCATTCATCAACCAATCAATATCGATCTAAACTGCGTTCCGCCTGTCAACCTCTCCAGGATACACAACCCCCCCTCACCCACACCCCCATTGCCCACATCACCAAACACGACCCCCATAACACTACAAATACACCAAATCAAATGGAAAATCCCACTGACCCAACTCCCCAAGGAGGAGCCCAACACCTCCGCTGGCTGACTGCATAAAAGGCCGACCACTTCACCCGTCGCCAGCATTCAGCTGGGAGACACCAGCGATGAATCACCACCAAGCATGAAGATTCGCCGCATCATCTGGGGCCCAGCCCACAGCAAGAAGCAGCGCATACGTGGAATGCTCCACCTCCATCGGGAGACAACACAGGCCTCTACCCTCTACGTCACCTACTCCCACCACCAGGACCCAGACACTATTACCCCCCACTGGACCACCCTCCTCCGCCACCTCACACCAAACCATCGGACCGCCACCACCGACACGTACCACCTCCAGGCACGGGAACGTGACTTTTTCCCTGATGACAGTGGTGAAATACCCACCCCGACAAGACACTAAGAGTGAGACACCCATCCCACAGAGAGATGACAGGGGTGTAACCCCCACCCTAGGAGACCACAGGGAGGCTGATAGATAGCATGCGGGTTCAGAGCGAGACAGGAATACATCCTCCGTTGCCCTGTGCCCCTTACCCACAACCGACATCACCTGAGGTACGCAGTCCCTGCGCACTACACTCCGGCCAGGCCAGCACTCACCAGGTTTGGGATGGGGTCACTAGACTAGTCCCAGACAACATCCAGGTGATGGCCACCAGCCACACCAGGACAGAGATGGCCACCAGCCGCTCCGCAGCTGCTTCCCTCCCTCTGCAGGACCAAGTGATGACCACCAGCCACACTGGGGTAGAGATGGCTACCAGCCCATCTCCTACTCAAAGCTCTCCTGGGAGCAGGGCCTCAGTGACGGCTACCAGCTGCACCCGCAGACAGGTGATGGCCCAAGCCACACCTCGGCTGCAACCCAAAGAGGGGACATAAGTTCAGTGACGGCCACCAGCCGCACTGGCAGACAGGTGATGGCCACCAGCCGCACTGCATCTGCAGTCTCCCTGGGTAACGGGACTTCGATGACGGCCACCAGCCACACCAGCCGGAAAGTGACAGCCACTAGCTGCACTTTGACTGCCGTCCCATCGGGAAGCAGGACCTCGGTGACGGCCACCAGCCACACCGGCAGGCCAGTGACGACCACCAGCCGCACTGCAACTGCAGTCCTTCTGAGGTGTAGGACCTCGGTGGTCACCAGTCACACCAACGGGCAAGTAATGACCCCCAGCCACACTCCGCCCGCAGTCCGTCCGGAGCACAGGACCTCAGTGATGGCCACCAGCCGCACCGAAGAGGAGACGGCCACCAGCTGCTCTGTGCCCATCGCTCTAGGGGACTTGGCGATGGCCACGAGCCGCGCCGAGGAGGGAACGGCCACGAGCCGCCCCTCGCCCCCTACCCCTGTGTCTTCGCTTTCTGAGGACATCCCTTGTTCACCCCACCACTCCAGAGGCCAAGCGGAACCCCTCACCCTCACCCCACGCAGAGGCAGTTCGCAGGAGGAGCCGCTCCTGGAGGAGGTCTGGCAGGGCCCCATCATGATCCCAGGGGTATGTGCCTTGCAGCCGGCTCCCCAGTGACTCCACTCGCTGATGGACTCCCGGAGGAAGGGATGCTGCAGGCCTCACCTGATGGAGGCCCAGACTGACGAGAGAGACCGCAGCCCTCGGACTCCCAGGGGCACCCCCAGGACCCCGGTACGTGACCTCCCCAGCCCCATCAGACGACATCCTGCAATGCAGAGCGCACCTGCTCTCCCTGTTTGGGCCCAGTCCTGAGGCCTGGAACCCACCTCGAGGCCCCCTTAGTGACAGATGCCTCTCCATGCCACCCCACAGCCCATCCCGGATGACTCCGCCCCTGACAGCAGTCCTGTGCCTCCTGGCGGAGACTTCACCTGACAGGACTCCCACCAAGCCAGGCCGACGCCAACAGCAGCCCAAGACTACGCCGCCCAACCCAGAGTCCTCCGGTCCTGACAGTGTCTAACTATTGTATAGTGTACTGTGTATTGTCCTTGGCATTGTATTCAGTTGTGTTCGAAATAGTGTAATATATGTGTAAGGTTGGTTGACCAGAGTTTTTATGCCCTGTTCCTTAGTTGTTTGCACCAGACCCGGTCTAGAAAAGGAAACCCACTTTAAGTTGCTGTATTCAAGGAGCAAGTAGCTGAACCTTGAACATGTCGCATAACAATATATATATATACAGTATATGCTATAAGTAGTAGTACAGAACAGTATTATACGAAGTAATAACAGAACATTACATACCCTTTATCTGCAGGTACCAAAAACTGGTACTGCTGAAATTAACAATACAAGAACAGTAGGAGCTTGACTAATTCCTGCGAAGATAAAATTAGGTAAGAACACACACATTTAGAACGGGCCAGACTTTGAGTACGACATCCGTAGACTTACACCACACTGAATCTTCACAAAGTAACCTATGGGAGATATGGCACTTGCTTAGGTAAGTTTAGAATACCTTGGGTTGGATAAGATCACTTTAGATTGGATTGGGTTCAGTTTGATTAGGAATAGACAGATTAGGTTAGACATGGTTAAAATACGTCGGGTTAGACATGTTTACACTGAGTTATATTAGGTTAGGTTACACTGGGTTAGGTTTGGTTGCATTAGGTCATTTTTGGTTTGGCTGGATTTGGTTAGGTTAGGTATGGTTAGGTTAAGTGAGGCTGGGTGAGATTAGGTTGGTTATGGTCTGGCTGTATTTGGTTAGGTTAGTTGGTTACATTAGGTTGAAGTAATTTAGATTAGGTTTGGGGAGATTAGATGAGATTATGAGGTTAATTATAATTAGACTGAGCTAGATGGTGTTAAATTAGATTACATTGGGTTAATTTAGGTTGGAATAGGTCATTCGAGGTTATCGGGGTTCAGTATGATCGAGGATGGATAGTTTAGGTGAGACTGGGTTAAATTAGGTCAGTTTAGTCACTCTTGTAGGAGGTGCCTAGCATGAATCAACTGGCCTACTGCAATTATCTTTTCTTCTTATGTACAATTATCTTTTCTTCTTTACTACTACTGCTACTACTACTACTTTTAGTAGTAGTAGTTGTAGTTGTAGTTGTAGTTGTAGTAGTAGTAGCAGTAATGACAACATTAATAATAATAATAATATCTATCTATATACCTAGGCTGCTTCCCCCAAAGAAAGGGAGGAAGCCAAGACAGGACAACACACTCCCAATTTACTCATGAGTAAATAATAATAATAATAATAATAACAGCAGCAGTAGTAGTAGTAGTAGTAGTATGTAGTAGTAGCAGAGGTAGTAGTAGTAGAGGTGGTTGTAGTAGTAGTTGCAGTAGTAGTAGTAGCAAGCTAGTAGCAACAGGAGAATCAGCAGTACTACTAGCAGTAGTAGTAGTAGAAGTCATAGTCATAGTAACAGAAGTAGTAGTAGTAGTTTCAGTAGCAGTAGTAGTAGACCCTGTATCATTCCAGCCTTTGAAATTCTTGACTCCATCGCATGGGCTCAATGATCCAGAAAAAGGCACTTCATGATGCTTGTTGGAATGAGCTATTGTTAACTGCCACACATTAACATAAAGGAGGAAATTACATTTACTCTGTGCATTTTGATTATGATACAGTAATTTGTGGTGGTAGGTGGATGACTAGTGGTAATCATCCACTCACTTGATGAAGTGCTGCCTGCTTCTTCTTTCATGTTGATCATTCTTTTTCTATGTTTGCCCTCCTCTCTATTCCTAATTCTCCCAACCTTCCTGTCACTTTTTATAACGGAATTTTTCTTTCCACTTCAGGTGATTCTGCACTAAGTGACAAGGCTAATGGTTTCCTGTAATCCAGAAAACCATTTGCAACACTGGATTTAATCACACAAACACTTAGTGGGGAGATGTGGAGCCTACTGTGGTGTTCCTGATGACTCAGTGGAGAGATGTAAATACAGAATTCATCCGGGAACTAAACCTCCACACTCTTCCCTTCGCCTCACTATGGCATGGTGCTGTCCACCACAAGGGAACATCAGTTCACTGCACGGGACAGTCCTGTGGAGGTGACTGCTTGTCTGTAGTTGATGGGTCTGCCCAGCCACGAGGACCAGGTCACTTGACAACAACAACAGCAACAACAGAAGATATTTGTTCTCACAACACCTGAGGAATAATGATCTTTACACTGACTGGCTAGTAATATAAAAGGTCTATACTTTGTCATGTGCATCTCCATATGTAATCTCATCGTAAGTGTTTTGCAAAATGATGGATGGATACCACCTACCTATTAAAAAAAAAAAAAATGCACTATGACAACTATATAACAGGCGTAAAAACAAAAACTACAGTTATGTGCTTTATTTAAACACAAAGGCACTGCATAAGCAATGCAATGTAATCAGACCAATTATAAATACAGTATATATACTGCATA
>JAGKTI010021666.1:0-15628 GCA_018397915.1 Birgus latro | reverse complement strand
GACATGAAAATCAATGGCATTCACCTTTTTCACAGCTGGTGCACTAAAATAATGAACACAAAGCATGAATTCATTTAAATTTAACCCAAAAAGGATGAATTTGAGGTAAGTTAGGCACAGCTGTTCGCTGAGTTGGCAGCTTAGTTTAGGTACCAGACATGAAAATCAATGGCATTCACCTTTTTCACAGCTGGTGCACTAAAATAATGAACACAAAGCATGAATTCATTTAAATTTAGCCCAAAAAGGATGAATTTGAGGTAAGTTAGGCACAGCTGTTCACTAAGCTGTCAGCTTAGTTTAGGTACCGGACATGAAAATCAATGGCATTCACCTTTTTCACAGCTGGTGCACTTCAATACTAGTGGTAACCATGCATGAAAAAGTAAATTGAAAGCAGGAAAATTATGACTTACATTTATGGGCATTTTTTACCACTTTACAGCATGCTGAAAACAGGTTAGACATGAAAATCATTATGGAAATCATCTTTCACACAATCTATGCATGAGATTAATGATATGGGAAGAACAAAACAAGGAATTTTGATGAAGTTATGGTACTTACGAGAATGATGCCGCCGTCCTGATGTATAACCCGCTCCGTCATCCCAGACTCTGACAGTATGAAGGTGCACCTGAGACACCTGCAGGAATTCATAGAATCCTTGGCACTTCCGCTGCACTTTACACTCACCAGCACTTCCCACAATGTTTTCTTTCCCATAATACAGCAACAATCTTGCATCACATCACTTCAATGCACTATACATAATTGTAAATTCCCGTGTGATCTAGTGATGAGTCCTGGAGAATTTAGTCGCTGTCAGAGTCTGAGATGAGCTGACGGAGGCAGCATAGGGGCTCCTTGGTGGGACGTAGTGATATGCTATCCACTGCAGAGGACTCGGAAGACAGCCGCAAACTCACATCCAGTGGTGACTCCACCGTGCCTGATGTGCTGGGCTGTGGCTTGGAGCTAGAAAGCCTGTCTTGGTGGGGCAATGGTGTGGAGTGAGGGTTGAGGATGGCGGGGTTGAAGGGCCTGAAAAAACTGTTAGTGGTTGATTGATGCAAGCCTTGACGATTCTGATGATGATGCGCTGCCTGAAAGCTCGCACTTCATCCACAAGTCCCAAGGGCCTCATCTCCCTGTCACAGTCTGGGTGTTCTAGGTAGTCAAGGACAAACTCCACATGTTCCTGGAGTGCGCTCAGCTTGGGGATGGCTGGAGTAGTGACAAGCCGTGAGAAGTCCGCATCATCGTCGCTGTCCTTGTCGAAATCTTCCTGCTGGGTACTTGTACCGGCAACAGAAGATGCGATCTCGATATCAGACATGATCTGATACCCAGGATCGCCCTCATCATCATGAAACCACTCATGCAGAGGAGCAGCAAGCCCTGCAGGAGATAGGGATTCACCACAAAACCAAGCACTTCAGCATCCACGTTGAGGGCAAGTTGACGAGCCGGCAGCTGAGCGGGAAATGAGACCAGAGAGAGGCAGAAGGCGTGAAAACACAGCTAGTCGTCGCTCGCGGGAAATTCAAATTGACGGGATGAAAAAAAATCATATTTTTTTCGGATGTTTTCGGATTTTTGGGCATATTGGGGTTCAGACAGCTTACGATGTCCGGACAGTGATGTATCTGGATAGTGGTCGTCCGGATAGTAGAGAGATTAGTTATATATACATGTATATACAGTGGGGCTGCTCGGGTAGCGTTTTTTTTGCTTAGCGAATCCACAGGTAGCGACAGGAAAGAAACTATCTCATAGTGATTAATGCTGCACAGTTAGCAAAAATTCGCTAGGCATTTACCACGTAGCGAGCAGGTGGGCAGATTTGCCAAGGTTGGAACCTGATTCAAAAGCAATACTGGGTGAATATCATCTGATCTGATCTGAATGCTGATGGTGTATGCAAGCTGACCTTCATTTGTGGCGGGTGATGGGCAGAGTTGCTAAAGTCGGACCCTGGTAACACTGACAGTGAGTGCGAGTCTATCCTCATGCTGGTGGTGCACAGTTAGCGAAAATCCGCTAGGCATTTAACACTTAGCTAGCAGGTGGGCAGGGTTGCCAGGGTCGGAACCTGATTCAAAAGCAATACTGGGCGAATATCATCTGATCTGATCCTCATGCTGATGGTGCATGGGAGCTGATCTTCATTTGTAGTGGGTGGATGGGCAGAGTTGCCAAGGTCGGACCCTGGTAACACAGACAGTGAGTGCAAGTCTGTCCTCAGTCAGTTCATTGACCCATTGCCTATCCATGAGCCATGAGTTCATTCAACCCTCAGTCTCTCCATTGTTAAAGTTTTTTGTGACCTTCCATTTATTGTCTGGGGACTGAGTGCTCTGTTATCATGGCTTCAACTTCGGAGGCTGGCCCAAGTGGTGGCGGTGGCCCAGGGAAAAAAACAGGAAGTGCAGGTAGTGTAAAAGTGACAAAAAAGGCCAGAGAATACATGCGTGGCAAGCCAAAGAAACAATATAGCATGAGGTACAGAGACCAGCCCTTTTGAATGCCTCGTCAGACGAAGAGGACGATGTCGATGTGCCCCCTGTTCAGCTCGAGGAGGACCTATATGATGATTGGGAAGATGAGGAAACAGAGGCCCATCGCATCGAGAATGAAGTTCGTTTGCATGTGTTACGACGTGAGGGACAAGAGAAAGATGAGGGATGAGAGATGGAGAGTGAGCAGAGTCAGGTCCGTGGTCGCTAGGTTGCTGCGGTACAATAACCACCAAGCACGACAGTAATTTCAACAATAAATAGCAAAAATGATTTAAAAGTTGTTTATCCATTTGCATGTTAAGTTTATTTTATTAGTGTTCACAGTAGGAATTTAGGGTTTCGTTGGAGTGTAGTACAGGTATTTATTTTCTAGCGGCTCTAGCAGGGATGAGAGATGGAGAGTGAGCTGAGTCAGGGCCGTTGTCGCTAGGTTGCTACGGTACAATAACCACCAAGCACGACAGTAATTTCAACAACAAATAGCAAAAATGATTTAAAAGTTTGTTTATCCATTTGCATGTTAAGTAAGTTTATTTTATTAGTGTTCAAAGTAGGAATTTAGGGTTTTGTTGGAGTGTAGTACAGATATTTATTTTTTAGCGGCTCTAGCAGGTTGCCACGGCACGGTAACTACAATTGATAACAGTATCGTCGTCATCAGCCATTGAGGTCCACTGCAGGACCGGCCTGTAAGTGGCACTCAAAACGAAATAAAAGTAAGTTTGTTAATCTTCTTTGAATATGTAATATACTGTCTTATTTCTGAAGAAATATGACGTGATATTAATGGTTATTGGAGGAAATTAGGGATATACCTGAAGGAGTCAGAACCATAGTTCATTGACCCATGTGAAAGTATGTATCTTAAGCTTTTCTTATAACTAATCCCCAACTATCTCTCTCCTACCAAATTTTACAGTTTTAAATTTTTCCTTTACCTTTCCTTTTCACTTGGGGGAATGCTGGTATCTAAGTGATACTGACGGGTGGAAGGTGAACCTCCCCGCAGTTACCCCAAGAAGAAGAAGAAGATTGTTTGTTTATCCACACATCGCGCATCCTTTCAACTTGTCACAGTCTCTCGCCATTGTTAAAGTTTTTTGTGACCTTCCATTTATTGTCTGGCTAGTGAGTGTTCTAATGTCATGGCTTCAACATCGGGGGCTGGCCCAAGTGGTGGTGGTGGCCCAGGGAAAAAACAGGAAGTGCTGGTAATGTAAAAGTGACCGAAAAGGCCAGACAATACATGCGTGGCAAGCCAAAGAAACAATACTGCATGGAGGAAAAGAAAAAGATAATTTTTTGAATACTGTATGTAGTATACGTTTATCTTATTACAGTACTGTACTGAAGAAATATGACGTGATACTGATGGGTAATGGAGGAAATTAGGGGTATAGCTGAAGGAGTCCAGGACTGTATTATTTTTTTTAGGTAAGAAGTTTGCCCCTCGGGTAGCGATTTCATGGATAGCGGCCATTTTGTTGGACTAATAAGGTCGCTATCCAAGGGGCCCCACTGTATATATATATTATGAAAAATGCACTGTAATGTCAAGACTGCAGTTTTCTATATTGCAGTGATGGCAAAGTCTGCTATGACCAAGGTATCATTGTACTCAGTTGTCACACATCACTCAGCTGAAATTAAGTAATCTCTCTAATGCCATCTTTGTTGAGTTTACAAAGAAAATGGATTACTTCACAAATGCTGTGACATAGTTAAGAGAATAATTGGATGCTACACAGATAACAAAGTTCATCTTCATATCAACCTCATGGTAGTACTCATTGCTCAATCACATTGATATCTGTTTCACACATGCAGGAGGGTAGATGCAGAACTGAATCAACTTCTTGAGCTTGATATCGAACTAAATCACCTTCTTGAGCTTGGTATCATCAAGCAAGTAACTGGTCCAACCCAGTGGGCAGGCCCTATTGTGACTCCATTGAAACCAGAAAATCCAGAAGAGGTACAAATCTGTGTGGATGTGCACATTTCCAATAAGGCTCGTGTAAGAGAACGTCATCTTGGATGACATCCACAACCTCAGTGGGTCAGCTGTGTTCAGTGAGCTCATCCTCAACTAGGGTTACCATCAGCTTGAGTTGGGTGAAGTAAGTCGTCCCATAAGAGCCCTTATGTATCAAGGCCTATTTCGGTAAAAATGACTCAATTTAGTGGTATGGTAAGTAATGCTGCAGTGATATTCCAACACACTACCAGCCACATCCTTTATGGCATTCAGAATGCTTACAATATGTCTGATGATATCGTAGTTTACGAGAAAACTCAAGCAGAACATGATTGAGCACTTTGAAGAACACTGCAGCAAATGTCACATCGAGGTCTGTGGTTACGTGCTAAGCAGAGATGGGTTATTAACTAATCCCAAGAAAGTAGCTGATGTCAAATATGCATTGCTGCCTTCAGACTCCACAGACGCATGAATTCTCTAGATTTGGAAAACTACTGGGCCAGTGGTGGATCCAGGGGGGGGGGAGCAACCCCCCCTTCAGCTATGAATGGCACCCCTAAGAGCTGATTATTATCAAATATCAGTATAAGTAAAAATAAAAGCTATAATAATAAAAATAATGTATAATATGTAATATATAATAATAATATATAATATAACTTAATATACTGTATTTCAATTTTGATCAACTGGTAAAGAATGGTTTGAATGATCTGTATTTTAGGTTTGATCAGTAGGTAGAGAATGGTTTGACTCTATGTATATTTTAATTTTGATCAATTGGTAGAGAATTGTTGGAATCTACAATACATTCTACTTTCAATCAGTCGGTAGAGATCTGTAACTGGTTTCCATCTAACACGAATTATTGGTTACAGGTTTTAAATAAATTATTAACCATCACAAAAATACCACAACTTGCCCCAGAATCCTTTCAAAATGCTTGTGAAATGTTAAAAAACCTTTTGCGGTAGGGGCTTCACCCCGGACCCCCTGGGGGAGCTACTGCTTAACCCAGACCCCCTAGCTTATTGCCTCGCGCCTTCGGCACTTGGCGCCCCTTACATTGAAAAACAGCCCCCCCCTTTCCAAAATCCTGGATCCGCCACTGTACTGGGCTTTTTCTGTCCCAGACTTCACGACATTGGCGAAGCCTCTTCGTGATCTCGCAAGGAAAGATTCTGTGTGGAAGTCAGGTGCTGTTGAACAAGAATTATTTCAACAGATCAAGGATTTATTATTGAAGGATGCAACTGCCACATACTTTAACCCAGTACAGGACACAGAGCTGACTCTTGATGCAAGTCCTGTGGGTCTCGATACTGATCTAGCACAGCACAGAATAGTACTCTTAACCTATGGGCACCAAGATACCCTTTGAGTGATAGCATATGCCAGCAGATTGCAACTGATGTAGAGTAGCACTACAACCAGACTGAAAAAGAAACTCATAGTTTAGTTTGGGGCTATGAACACTTAAGAATTTACCTGCTTGGTGCACATTTTATGACCATAATCACAGACCATAAGCCTTTGGAGACTATTTTCAATAGTACCAAGTCAAAGCCACCTGCAGGAATTGAAATATGGGCTTTGCAATTACAGCCTTACATGTTCATTGTGGGGTACAAACAAGGAAAGGACAATCCAGCAGACTACTTGAGCCATCACCCTACAATCAGCTTCACCATCACAAAACATCAGTTGGCTACAAAAGACTACATTCATTCTGTGACATCAGATGTCATACCTAGCTGGATGAGATTTATCAAGCAACTCTTGATGTAGTAATACTTCAGGCAGTTGCAGATGCCCTGGAAAAGAAACACTGGTTGACTTTCATACCTGAAGCGGTGAACAAGGACGCATTTAAGGCGCACATCCAGTATCAACTGTCTGTTACTCCTCAGCAAGATATTATTATTATTATACAGGTACGAGGTCTTTCCTAAAAGAAAACACATTTTTAAACAGCGCGTCAACGAGCCAGCATAGCTTGCTCATGACAGGGGCACTGTATAGCGGTAACTTTGAGCTTTAGTCTGACACTAGCTGCATCATGCCATGTCACTTAGTCATTGAGGTACACGAGCTTGAGTGAACGTGTGTTTAGTGGATTTGGCAATTTGTTCCAAGTTGAACAATGAAGGATCTTTAAAGAGCAATGTGTTTATGTGAAATTCTGTTTCACATTGGGAAAAACTTTTACAGAGACTTTTTAAAATGTTACAACAGGCTTATGGGGAGCCATACGCGATGTCACAAGTGTTTCCAGTGGTTCAATCAGGAAGAACATCCACCGAAGACAATCTCAAATCTGGTTGGCCTTCCACATCAAGAGGCGATGATCACGTTGAGAAAGTGCGTGCTGTGATCTTTGAAAATCATCACCTGGCTATCTGCCTGTGAAGTTTACGAAGAAATAGACATCAGTGAAAGTTTGTGCCACATGATTTTAACCAAAAACTGTTGATGCATCATGGTCTATCTTCCTATTGCCAGATGCCTCAATCCCGCACGGGGTGGCCACAAACAGATCACCTCCATGTCGCTCTGTACCCCGCCATTTCACTGCCCTGCTCCCAGCCCACACACCCCTCTCTCATTTACCTCTCCACTTCATCCCTTCATCTCATCCTTGGCCTCCTCCTTCCTCTTCCCCCCTACACCTCACTCACATACACTCTTCTCGTCAGATTTTCACTCTCCATCCTCTCCACATGCCCAAACCACCTTAACGAGTTTCTCCTAACGCTTCCTGTCACGTCCACATCCACACAACAACGCTCCTTCACTTCCTCATTTGTTAGTCTGTCTCTCCATGTGACTCCACATGCTCCTTTCAAATAACTAATTTCCACTGCTCTCACTCTTGACTTCTGTCCCTCCAGCTGGGTCCAAGCTTCACTTCCATATGTTAGAGTTGGTATCACAGTACTGTCATGTAGCAACTTTTTCACTTCCTTGCTCACTTCCCTGTTTCTTATCACTGCTTTCAACGAACCAGCAACCTTCCTTCCCTGCTACACCCTTTCAAGCACTTCGCCCTCCAGACTTCCATCCTTACTCATCACACTACCCAAGTACTTAAATGCACTCACATTCTCCATATCCTCCCCATCCAGTCTCACTGTACATTCACTGACTTCACTTCTGTCAAAGACCATCACTTTACTCTTCCCTACATTCACCCTTAGATTCTGTTTCTTACACACTCCCCAACTCATCTACCAAGCCTTGCAGCTCCCCTGCGTCTTCACTCAACAACACAGCATCATCTGCAAACAATAGGACAAGGAGTTTCCAAACACTGCACTCTCTCTCACTAAGGCCGCATCATGGTGCTGTAAAATTTGTGGCACGTCAGCTGACAGATGACCAAAAAGAGAACCGTGTCACAGTCAGTCTGGAACTATTTGATTATTCGAATGCTATTGAAAACTTTCTGAAAAATGTCACAACAGGTGATGAAACGTGGTTGCATGGGTACGATGTCGAAACAAAAAGGCAGTCATCACAGTGGGTTGGAACATCGTCGTGGTGACCGAAAAAGTCACGCCAGAGTTGTTCAGATATGAAGATGATGTTGGTGGCCTTTTTTTTTTTTTTTTTTTTTTTTTTTTTCCGAAGGGCATCGTTCATCATGAGTTTGTTCTATGAGATTAGGCAGTTAAGAGTTTTACTTGGAAGTCTTGAAGTGTTTGAGGGAGACTCTGTGAAGGAAGAGGCTTAAGGTGTGACAAACATAACCTGGATGCTGCACCATGACAATGCACCTGCTCATGTGTCGCTCCTTATCAGTGATTCTGATGATGCACGAGACAACTGTTGTCCCCCAGTCACCCTACTTTCTGGATTTGGCTGCTGAGGACTCCCTCAGTTGAAATTCACCCTGAAAGATCACCAATTTTAGACAACAGAAGAGATAGAAGAAAATTTGCCAAGTGCATTAAACATGTTCACTTGGGCATTCGTACCTGGATGACTAAGTGATGTGGTGTGATGCAACTAGTGTTAGACCAAAACTCAAAGTGGCGGCTGCACAGCACTCCATTCATGTTATTTAAAAATTTGGTTTCTTTTTGGACAGACCTTGTATGTTAAAGGTAACATGGTCGCAGCTGAAGATAACGATCATAAGTTGACTCGTAACCTGTCACATTTCAAGGTTATTTCAGACGTGCCTCAACATTAATCAGGTGAGCATGAAAATCATGATACACGATGAATTCGCATAGACCTTGTCAAATGTCCTATCTATCTCACTGTCTATTGGCAGACACCTTAATCCCATAAGGGATGGCCACAGACTAATTGCCTTTATATCGCCCTGTCCCCTGCCATTTCACTGCCCTGCTCCCAGCTCACATCCCCCTCTCTCATATACCTCTCCACTCCATCCCTTCATCTCATCCTTGGCCTCTTCCTCCCTCTCCCCTTCCCACCTCACTCACATAAACTCTCCTCGTCAGTCTCTCACTCTCCATCATTGCCACCAACAAACAACAGTGGATGTACATAACAAATAGTTCAGTGTGCAGTATGAAGTGAAATGATAAGATTTTTTGTGAAATACTGAAACTAGCAACTTGGAAATCGTCTGATAAGCATGCAACCCTGAGTGGAAAGCATTGTGCTACTGAGGGGTGCAGAGGGGAAGCCTAAAAAAGGTAAAATTTTGAAGATTTTAGCTTTCACAGTTGAGAGTGCCCTCCCTAATCCTATTGAACCCATGTTACATCGACCTCACTATACAATAAATCGCTACATGGAAGGTTTTCACTTGGCACAGCCCTGTCATATAGTGAGAGCTGACTGTCCAGCTCCTTTTTCTTTCCCATATACTTTTCCTGAAGGTCTCAGACAATGACTGTGGCATCAGTATTTGTTTTGCCTGGCTCAAACCCAGACTGCCTCTCATCAATACAGTTTTTACTTTTATCATATCATCATGGACTTTCTCGATCATCTCCATTATCTGGTTCAAAAGTTTTATTCCGCTATAATTTTCTCCTTTCCAGGACAGCTCCCTTCCCTTTGTACACATTTACAATCACACTTTTCAGCTGGTCATCTGGGATAACATTCATTCATTCATCATCCAATCCTACATTGCCCCATGAGGAGCGTAGGAACCCAGGGCTAGGCAGGTTGGTCCTGACATTTAAGATGAGAGTGCCCGGCCTCACTCATCCCTGAATGGCATTATGTGAGCAATAAACCCCAGCCATCCCTTGGATATAAACCTTCACCAGCTCAATCCGATTGGAGTGCTGTAATTGTGCACTAAACCACCAGGTGCCAAAATTTGGTTATATGGTTACCACCCAGTATAGTAAATGGTTTCCTGATGTACAGGAAACCGTTTGTCTTGTCACTAAGTGTAGAGTCACCCACAGGCAGAAGGGAGAGGAAAGTATGAAGGAAAAAAGACAGAAGAGGGAATGTAAAGTCACCCGTTGGCAGAAGGACGAGGAAAGAAGACAGAAGAGGATGAAAGGAAAGGATGGAGGAGAGGAGAGGGCAGACACCTGAGAGCAGCTGTAGTCGAGTGAGTGGATGGTGAGCCCCCCCACCTACCACCATACTCATATACTGTATAATCATACTTATCAAATAAGTAACTAAGCCCACTCCTGTATCTCCTGAGGCTGTCAACATTTCAACAGTCAACCCAGACACACCCACTGCCTTCCCAGCTGCATCATGCCTATTGCCCTGCTCATAGTAGCACCATCAGTCAATGTGCATTGTCCAAACACTGGATCCGCTGACTCCAAACTTTCCCTGTTCCAGTTAAACTGCTCATTCAGCAACTGCTTACAGTGCTGTCTCCTTACTCTCCACCACTATCCTTCCTCTTTCATTCTTCACACACCGCTCACCTGTGATATCCCTGGTTTCTTCCTTCGTCTGATTTGCCACCTTGATTACCGTATTCTTCCTTACAGCACTTATTAGGTTGTCCAGTAAAAGTTTGAGACTCAGACTTTGCCCTGTTTAGCTCCTTGGCAGCTGTGTATTCCTCACAGTTATCATCCCATTTCCATTCCCAGAAAAGTCTTCTTTTCTTCTTAACTGCAGCTTCTACAGCCTCATCCCACCACCATGTTACCTTATGTCTTGGGGGCCTTTGTCCATCCACACACAATGAATCATTATTATTATTGTTATTATTATTATTATATTGTGGTAGATGGGGGCACTCACCATCCACTCACTTGATGTAGTGCTGCTCTCAGGTGTCTGCCCTTTCCTCTCCTCTGTCCTTCTTTCCCTCCATCGTCTTTCCTCATCCTTCTCTGCCTACGGGTGACTGTACATTCCCTCCTCTGTCTTTCTTCCCTTCATTCTTTCCTCCTCCTTCTGCCTGTGGGTGACTTTACACTGAGTGACAAGCCAAATGGTTTCCTGTACACCAGGAAACTATATAATACGCTGAATGGTAACTATATAACCATATTTTGGCGCCTGGTGGTTTAGTGGGTAATTACGGCGCTCCAATCAGATTGAGCCGGTGAAGGTTTATATCCAAGGGGTGGTTGAAGTTTATTGCTCATGTAACACCACTCAGGAATGAGTGAAGCTGGGCACTCTCATTGTAAATGTCAGGACCAACTTGCCTAGCCCTCGGCTCCTACACTCCTCATGGGGCAGTGTAGGATTGGATGATGGATGGATAGATTATTATTATTATTATTATTATTGTAGGTGGGGGCACTCACCATCCACTCACTAGATGTAGTGCTGCTCTGAGATGACCCTCCTTTCCTCTCTTTCTTTCCTTCCTTCCTCTTCTGTCTTTCTTTCTTTCTTTCCTTCCTTCTGTCCATGGGTGACTCTATATTGAGTGACAAGCCAAATAGTTTCTTGTACACCAGGAAACCATTTACTGTGCTGGGTGGTAACCATATAACCAGACTATGGCATCCAGTGGTTTAGTGGGTAATTGAGGTCCTCCAATTGGATTGAGCCAGTACAGGTTTATATCTGAGGGGTGGTTTGGGTTTATTGCTCACTTGATGCCACTCAAGGATGAGTGAGGCTGGTCACTCTCATCTTAAATGCCTGGACCAATTTGCCTAGTCCTGGGCTCTGCGCTCCTTATGGGGCAACACAGGATTGGATGATGATGATGATTATGATTATGATTATTATTATTATTATTGTTAAGGTAACTTTTAATGTTATTGTACTTTTTCATTATTTTCATCCCACCTTCAGCCCCAGCCCATGAGCACCATGTAATAGCAATGCACCGGCATGGACACAAGTGGGGTGGCCTGCCCACACTGTTTTGGATCACCATCATTGCACTTATCCTCATCTTCCACCTCTTCCTTGTCAAGCTGGTCATCAATGAGTATTGTGGTGGTGACAACAAAACCAGATACAGGTAAGAGAAAAGGAGAAGGAATTGGCAGGTAGGAGAAGTAGAAGTGGGTGGGGAAGATGGGTAAAGGGGAAGGCAGTGATGGGTAGCAGTGGTTGGGTAAGATAGGTTAAAGGACCGAAAGTGACAAGACAAAAAGGTGGGTGGGTAAAATAGCAAAAAGGGAAGGAAGTGGCATGTGGGTGGGTAAGATGGATAAAGGAGAAATAAAGAGGCAGGTGGGGAATATGAAAGGGGAAGGAAACAAGATGGTAAAAGGTCAGTAAGATGGGAATAGCTGGGTAACACAGGGATGTAGTGAAAGTTGAATTATATGCACCCATAATTTTTAACCTCAAATTTCCTGTAAATTAATATTTACCTTAGATGGCAAGATGCTCTGCTAACTAAATAAAATACAGTAATCCCTCGATTATCCGACATAATAGAATCAAAGGCATGTCCAGGTAATAGCTCTGTCCAGAAAATGGACTTCTCCCCTGGCCCCCCTTTTACATAACCTAACCAGCTTGCCCATCTGATTCCTGTATTTATTCTCTCTCTCTATCAGAGAGGGAGAGAGAGAGAGGGAGGGAGGGAGGGAATGGAAGAGAGGGAAAGAGAGAAGGGACCGATTTTATGCCAGTCACCCTTGTTTGTTTATTATAGAAGGGACACGCTTATGTCATTCCTGTATTTATTCTCTCTCTCTCGCATGAAAAGGCTCATATGTATACATACACAATCTTTCCCTCACTCAAATACTGCACCGAGCCAGACAGGATTGCGCCACTCTCTCTCTCTCTCTCTCTCTCTCTCTCTCTCTCTCTCTCTCTCTCAGAAAAAGGCTTATATACACAATCTTTACCTCACTCAAATACTACCACCAGGCCAGACAGGATGGTGCCACTGTCCGGATAAAATTGAAATATGTAGGAATAATGGTTTTGAACAGCCAGATCACAGCATCTGGGTAATGGATTGTCCGGATAGTGGCCATCCAGATACTAGAGGGATTACTGTAGTCAGTCAGTAGCCAGAATTTAATACCTGTGTAGATCCCTTCCCATAAATTGGTTATCTGAGATAGTATCTAACTTTCTTACCTTAACCTTTTCGTGCACCATGTTTCCAATAAGTTTCTGTGCCAGACATAAAACCAAAACTCCGCTTAGGCTGCCTCTGCTTGCGTGGAAAGAAAGTAAAATTCTACTGCCAAATTTGCCCCAGGAAAATGCTTATATTGTTATAAATACTATCCCATCATCTTCACTGCTGTTTATACTACAAGATAAGGAAAAAAAAAACATAAAACATAAATAAATGTACAGAAATCTATCTATCTATCTATTGCCAGACGCCTCAATCCCGCACGGGGTGGCCACAAACAAATCGCCTCCATGTCGCTCTGTCCCCCGCCATTTCACTACCACGCTCCCAACTCACACCCCCCTCTCTCATATACCTCTCCACTCCATCCCTCCATCTCATCCTCGGCCTCCCCCTCCCTCTCGCCCCCTCCACCACACTCACATACACTCTCCTTGTCAGTCTTTCACTCTCCATCCTCTCTACATGCCCAAACCACCTTAATGTGTTTCTCCTAACGCTTCCTATCACGTCCACAACCACACCACAATGCTCCTTCACTTCCTCATTTGTTAGTCTGTCTCTCCACATGACTCCACATGCTCCTCTCAAATAACTCATTTCCACTGCTCTCATTCTTGACTTCTGTCCTTCCAACAGGGTGGATCCAAGCTTCACTTCCATATGTTAGAGTTGGTATCACAATACTGTCATGTAACAACTTTTTCACTTCCACGCTCACCTCCCTGTTTCTTATCACTGCTTTCAACGAACCAGCAACCTTCCTTCCCTGCTGCACCCTTTCAAGCACTTCACCCTCCAGACTTCCATCCTTACTCATCACACTACCCAAGTAGTTAAATGCACTCACATTCTCCATATCCTCCCCATCCAATCTCACTGTACTTTCACTGGCTTCACTTCTGTCGAAGACCATCACTTTATTCTTCCCTACATTCACCTTTAGATTCTGTTTCTTACACACTCTCCCAGACTCATCTACCAAGCCTTGCAGCTCCCCTTCATCTTCGCCCAACAACACAGTACCATCTGCAAACAACAGTACAGGGAGTTTCCAAACACTGCCCTCTCTCACAAGGGCCGCTCCAACATCCACTGCCCGACCTTGTTTCTGTTTTATAACCCCATCTATGTACAGATTGAACAACTATGGAGACATGACACGTCCTTGTTTCAATCCAACCTTCAAATGGAAAAATTCACTCAGTTTGCCATCTACATGCACTGCAGCCTTAGCACCCTCATACATACTCTTCACTGCATCAAGTGAGAATAAAC
Source organism: Birgus latro (assembly GCA_018397915.1). Classification (NCBI taxonomy): domain Eukaryota; kingdom Metazoa; phylum Arthropoda; class Malacostraca; order Decapoda; family Coenobitidae; genus Birgus; species Birgus latro. The sequence goes on along the minus strand of JAGKTI010021666.1, from coordinate 1,365 downwards.
CTGAGTTAGGAGAGAACTAGCTTCTAATATCTTCTCACCATCATTGCACAAAATTTTTCCCAGGATGTACAGTTATTAAGTACATGTCTGTGTGCAGAATTTCATGAGCTTTTTAATGAGCACAGGAAATTTTGATATGTCCAATAGTTTTCGAGTAAATTGGAAAAAAAAAAAGCCTAAAAATATATGATTTATTTATCTTTTCATATGTTATTATTGAAACCATAACATATATGTAAATTATCTACATTTTTGTAGCCCAAAGGATAAGGAAGTCCATGATATAATAGAAATTGTTATAACCCTTATTGTTTTTGAGAAAATAATTTTTGAAAAATTATGACGGGTTGGATGGGGTAACGGCACGAATGCTCGTGCATGTAAGTGGAATATGTTTGTGTTCCAAACTTTTCCCAAAAGAATCTGCACACAAAGGTTAATTTTCTTTATAAAACTGTGTATAAAGAAATCAGCAGCTTGCTTTTTTCAAATTTTTGATGTGACTCATACTTTCCAAGTAAAATGCCTGAGAGAAAAACAGTTCAATGCACCTCATTTACACACACATTTATACCTTATATATACATAGTATGAAAACTAGACAAATAAGCTGGTTACTCACATCCTTTAGCAGTGTTGGAATACTTCCAGAACATAGAGATGGAGTTGCAGAGAGGAGGAAAGGTATGATGTGTGTGTGTGTGTGTGTGTATTTACCTAATTGTGATATATAGGAAATGAGCTACGGTCATGGGGGCTTGTCTGTGTTTCTAAGTAAGTCAGATTTTGCTTTAAATTCGTTTAAGTGTTTAGACTGGACGATCTCTTTGTCCAGGCTATTCCACAGGTATGTGCATCTGTAAGGAAAGCTATATTTCTTGATATCCTTCAAGCAGCTTGACTTCTTCAGTTTCGATCCGTGTCCTCTTGTTACTTACTCTCTCATCCCACACAAACAGATCTTCTCTGTCAGTTTTATCTATTCCCATCATGGTCCTGAACACTGCAATCATGTCACTCCTCTCTCTCCTTTCCTTTAAGGAAGGCAGATCCAGCCTAATTCCCTCCTCCCTCTGTACGACAGATCTGCCAGACTGGGGACCATCTTGGTTGCTGTTCTTCGTATTCTCTCAGTCTTGTTTATATCTTTCTTTTTGTGTGGGGACCACACTACTTCTATATATTCCGACCCGGGGCAGATCATGGCCACTATCAATTTTTTCATCATCTTCTCATCCATGTAATGAAATGCCACTCTTATGTTGGTCATGAGTTTATATGTCTAACTATCTTGTTAATGTGTTTCTCAGGTGACAAACAATCCTGGACCAGCACTCTCAAATCTTTCTATTCTCTCGCTTTTCT
>JAGKTI010021665.1:1240-15630 GCA_018397915.1 Birgus latro | reverse complement strand
GCCCCCCAAAATGCCCCAAAATCCGAAAAAAATCCGATTTTTTTGGACCACGTCAGTTTGAATCTCCCGCGCGCGCCGATAGGCTGTGTTTTCGTGCGTGGCGCCTGTCTCTCCGTCCCAATTCCCCCTCCGCTTCTGGTTCGTAAAGACGCTTCGACAATGGCGACCGAAGTGATTGGTTTTGTGGTGATACCCTACCTCCTGCAGGGCTTGATGCTGCTGTTCACCTTCTTCATCATGTGTGTGATGATGGCCCTGCCACCTGAGAAGAGGAAGAAAGTGGTTCTGACTCTGGAGAAGAAGAGGGAGATATTGGAGAAGGAGGACGCCGGGTGGCTGACATCATGGATTCGTCATGAATTCAACCTCTCTCGCTCCACCTTGTTTGATATTAAGAAGTCCCGAGACAAACTACAGCAGTACACGGCTGGTTTCGCTTTGAAGACCAAACGAAATGTGGAGAGGAAGGTGATGTTTACTCCTAAGTATGCAGACATCAACTGGTCCACGCTGATCTGGTATCGACAAGAACGTGCTGCTGGTGTGTTGGTACGTGGAATGGAGCTGAAAGCTGCTGCTGAGACCACACGGGAATTTACTGTTATGTACAGTGCAGTGAAGTGATGTGATCCCAGTTATGCAAAAAAAAATGTTGTGGAAAGTGCTGGTGAGAAGTGCAGGTGATTGTCAATTGCAAAGGTGTGTCAGGTGCAAGGTCTTCCTGTCAGAGTCTGAGATGATAGAGTGTGCTATACATCAGGACGGTGGCATCTTTTTCGTAAGTACCCTAACTTCATCAAAATTCCTTGTTTTGTTCTTTCCATATCATTAATCTCATGCATACACTGTGTGCAAGATGATTTCCATAATGATTTTCATGTCTAACCTGTGAGCATGCTGTAAATGTGTTAAAAAATTTCCCTAAATGTTAATCATAATTTCCTGCTCTCAATTTAATTTTTTCATGCATGGTTTTTAAGTGCATCAGCTATGAAAAAGGTGAATGCCTTTGATTATTGTGCAAGATGATTACCATAAAGAATTGATGTCTAACCTGTTTTCAGCATGCTGTAAATGTGTTAAAAAATTTCCCTAAATGTTAATCATAATTTCCTGCTTTCAATTAAATTTTTTCATGCATGGTTTTTAAGTGCACCAGCTATGAAAAAGGTGAATGCCAGTGAATTTCATGTCCGGTCATAACCTAACCTAACCTAACCATTTTGTTAATCATAATTTCCTGCTTTTAATTTAATTTTTTCATGCATGGTTACCACTAGTATTGAAGTGCACCAGCTGTGAAAAAGGTGAATGCCAATGATTTTCATGTCCTGTACCTAAACAAAGCTGTCAACTCAGTGAACAGCTGAGCCTAACTTACCTCATATTCATTCTTTTTGGGTAAAATTTAAATTAATTCATGCTTTGTGTTAATTATTTTAGTGCACTAGCTGTGAAAAAGGTGAATGCCAGTGAATTTCATGTCCGGTCATAACCTAACCTAACCTAACCATTTTTCTGGTAACAATTTACATCATTTACTGTATTTGATGCTTTGTATCCAATAATTTAGTGCATAAAATGTGAGAAAAGAGGATTTCCTTGTCCGATACTTACTTATACTATGCTGGCAAGTTCTGACCACCTATGCCTCACTCACCTCTAAATCATCATTTTTTGGTTAAAATTCAATTAATTCATGCTTTGTGTGCATTATTTATGTGAAAAGGGGCCTAAATAAGTGCTTTACATGTCCAATAGGGAGGTAGGAAGGTAGTTTTCTGATTTAGGTTAGGTTAGGTTAGGGTCATGAATGACCAGTGCTGGAGCTTCAGGGCCCAATATTCGGACAAGACCAATGTCCGGACATGCCTTTGGCTCTATTGTGTCGAATAATTGAGAGATTACTGTATTTTATATATATATATATATATATATATATATTTTATGCAAGGAAGAAGGAACCAAAGGCTTAGAGCCCACTGTTCCTTCCAAGAAAAGAACAAAAAATCAAATTCAGCTCATTTTGAAATGCCTGGACACACTGCATTTGAAAGACTGGAGATCATAGGAAGCAGGAAATACTGACAGAGGGTGACAGTTCCACAGTTGACCTGTTGCATAAATGAAGGAGTGGGAGTGATGGTTAACTCTTGCATTATAGAGTTGGACAGAAAAGGGATGAGAGTTTGTTGCTAGACGGGTGCTACGTGCCTGTCATAGAGGTGAAGGGATGCAAGCAGACAGTTTAGAGGAGCAGTGACAATCTTTTGCCATAACTTTTTTTTTTCCCCTCATGCTGTAGCTCAGCAGCGGTAAAGTAAGATAACACTGCGGTGCAAACATTCTTTTCATAGCAGCTTTCCATGATTAGCTTCATATTCTAGTGTTTTTGTTGCTAAAACCCGTCACATCTTACTGTTGACTGCTGGACATTGGTGACTGACTGGTCACTCCTAGAAGTCATATTTTGTGGTTATGTTGGAAGGACTGTCAGTCTTGTGATGTTATGGTGCATGTGGTAAGTGTGCTGTGGTGTGGGGGTCTGCACTGCAGTGTTGCCAGTGTGGATTTTTTTTCATGAGTTGCATTTTGTGTTGATTTTGTAGCAGGGAAAGATGGTGGCCACATTGAAGTCTGGCTGTAATTGGTTTGTTTTCATATGATGGGAATGGGCTACTCCTACAAATTGAATACTGAGTCATGGGTGCAATAAAGTTAATGAGGTTTAGGTATGTGGTGAAAATGAAATTCCATCGTTACTGAAGTTGGTTTGTGTTCGTCCTATGAAATTTGGCCAGTTCTTCGAGTTGATTGCTAAATCATGCTTTCTTGAAATTCAGTTAGCCTTAGTTATTAAGTGGAAATGAATCTCATTGGTTGTTGGTCAAATCAGCATTCTAATCTGAGGACTTCTGGCCATCAACTTGGCTAAAAAGGTACACTTTTGTCTTTGGGTAGGGTTGGAAAGATTCATGCTGTGCTCATGCAGTTAAGAAAGCTGTATCCAAGATCTGTTTATTTCGAGATACCTGAACACATTGCCTTTAAAAGACTAGAGACTGAAGTGTCCATTGTTACCATTATCTGCCTTCTGGGGGATAGGGGATAAGTTTGAGGTAATGGTGTAGTTGGTAGGGGGTCAGATTGTGCGTCCTCCCTTTAAAAAAAAAAAAAAAAGTAGGGAGGGAATTTGCTGTATATTGTATTGCAGTATGTAATGGATAGAGATGTCATTTGCGTGGTACATGTTTGGTTATTATACATTTGCTTTATAATGTGAAAGAGCATTTGTGCAGCAGCAATCTGTTACTGAGAAAAACCTGCTGTTGGATCTTATTACATAAAGAGGTGCAAGAAACCCTTGCACCTCGGTTTAATCACGCTTGTTCTAATGCTGTCCGCAACAGAGAGAGGGCCTTTAAAAGGTACCGGAGCCAACCCACCCCTGAATCACATCTTTTTTATATTTCTGCCCGGAATCATGCTAAGTCTGTTCTTCGCTCTGCTAAAAATAATTTCATCCGTGCTAAATGTTCCCAACTCTCCAACTTGAATTCTTCTTGCTCCTTTTGGCACCTTGCCAAAAACCTTTCTAACAACTTTACCTCATCATCCTTCCCTCCTCTTTTCTACTCTGATGGCTCTGTAGCTATTTCTTCTACTGATAAAGCAGATCTCTTCGCTCAGACTTTCTCCTCCAATTCTACCTTAGACGATTCCGGTGCTGTTCCTCCATCACTTCCCCCCTCAGACTTCCTCATGACTGGCATTAAAATTTATTCAACTGATGTATTTTCTGCCATTACTGGCCTCAATATTAACAAGGCATATGGGCCTGATGGAGTCCCTCCTGTTGTCCTCAAAAACTGTGCTTCTGTGCTTACACCTGCCTAGGTAAACTCTTTCGCCTTTGTCTCTCAACTTGTACCTTTCCTTCTTGCTGGAAGTTTGCTCTCATTCAGCCAGTCCCAAAGAAGGGTGACCATTCCCAACCCTCTAACTATCGTCCAATTGCTTTAACATCCTGTGTATCAAAAGTTTTTGAATCAGTTCTTAACAGAAAAATTTTAAAGCATCTTTCCTGTCACAACCTTCTTTCTGATCGTCAGTATGGGTTCTGTCAGGGACGCTCCACTGGCGATCTTCTCACCTACCTTTCAGACTCCTGGTCATCCTCCTTTCGGGACTTTGGCGAAAGCTTTGCCATTGCACTTGACATCTCAAAGGCTTTCGATCGAGTCTGGCATAAATCTTCAATTTCCAAACAGCCCTCTTACGGTTTCTATCCTTCTATCTGTGCCTTCATCTCTAGCTTCCTTTCTGGTCGTTCTATAGCTGCTGTTGTAGACGGCCATCGTTCTTCTCCTAGACCTATCAACAGTGGTGTTCCTCAGGGCTCTGTCCTATCACCAACTCTCTTTCTTTTATTCATCAATGACCTAAGCTGTACATCTAACCCTACCCACTCATATGCTGATGATTCCACCCTTCACCTTTCCATTCGATTTCCGCAACGTCCATCTCAGCAGTTACTTCAGCAAACAAGGGATGAGGCTATGGCACACCTAATGTCTGACTTGGCTCATATCTCTGATTGGGGTAAATATAATCTTGTTATTTTTAATGCATCAAAAACTCAGTTCTTACACTTATCAACCCGACAAAATCTTCCTCAGGATTACCCACTAATGTTTAATAATGTCCAGCTCAGTCCTGCATCATCCTTGAACATGCTAGGGGTTTCATTCTCTTGGGATTTGTCTTGGAAAGAACATATTACATCTCTTGTGAAATCTGCTTCCAAGAGATTAGGTATGCTGGGCCGACTCCGAACTTTCTTTACCCCTGCACAGATGTTGACCTTGTACACGGGTTTTATTCGCCTGTGTATGGAGTACAACTGTCATGTGTGGGGAGGCTCCCCACATGCAGTTCTTCTCAACAGGGTGGAGTCAAAGGCTTTTCGTCTCATTAACTCTCCTCCTCTTACTGATTCCTTTCAACCTTTGTCTCTTCGCCACACTGTTGCTTCTTTATCTCTCTTCTGTCGCTACTTCAATGGTCACTGTTCCTCTGAACTGTCTGCTTGCATCCCTCCACCTCTACGATGGGCACGAAGTACCCGTCTAGCAACAAACTCTCATCCCTTTTCTGTCCAACTCTCTAATGCAAGAGTTAACCATTACTCCCAGTCCTTCATTTATGCAACTGGTCAACTCTGGAACTGTCTCCCTCTGTCTGTATTCCCTACTTCCTATGATCTCCAGTCTTTCAAACGCAGTGTGTCCAGGCATCTCAAAATGAATGGATCTTGAATTTGGCTCTGTTTTGTATTGTTTTTACTTTTTCTTGGAAGGAACAGTATGCGGGCCCTTGCCTTTGGTTCCTTCTTCCTTGCATTAAAAAAAAAAAAAAACAGTGTCAGAAGTAGGATGTAGTAGAGTTTGTGTTGTGTGTATAGATGAACAAGGAAAGAGGGCTGCACATGTCAGGATAGACTTGCAAATTGGAATGTGCAGAGGAAATTTTCATTTTCATTTTTTTTTTCTCATAATCCCAGTCTATCTGGGTGAACAGACTCTTCAACCACAGGGAAACGACTGCCCCTGTGGGGCTGTTTCATAGGTTCCCTACGCTGTGCTTGTTTTCTGCATCTTAGGCTGACACATGTTGTGCAGTGCACCATAATGTGGTTTATGATGTGTGGTCCTCTTCTACAAATAGGCACATCTCAATGTTATTCCACACAGCATGAATCTGAGCTGGTAACTAAGGAGGGCAAGGTAATGTGTACACTGATTTAAGCTTAGCCGGTTGAACTTGATCAGTTCTCTTTAAGGATACCTCTGATGGTTGGATATTAGGGAAGGGAGCTTGTATTATAGTGCTCTGGTCAAGGTAGTGCTATGCCCTGCATGTGAAAAGAATACATAAATTTGTCTTATTGATGGTGATGGAATGAATAGAGGTGGGATGTTGTTTGAAGAGTGTGTGATAATGTTTATGTCATAATTGCTTTGTGTGTCCAGTTGTGTTGTGATCTGTACTGGGAGGAACTGAATCTGTCCTCACTGATTTTGTTAGGAGTGGATGGAAGATTAGGACACTATTACCTCTCAATATTTAAGACGACTTTTCCGTTTACAGTACACCGAGGGACAATCGTTTACTTTGAGAGACGTGTAATGTGCTATGGTACTGAAACATTGGTGACAAAGGGGGAGGATGTGTGTTTAGGTTTGACCAGGCAGAAATGAGAATGACCATAGTTCATTCGCCTTAACTAAATGCAGACTTTAGTTCACTCTCAACTTCATCCCTATAGATCAATTGAAAAAAATATAGTATTGTGGCCTGCACTATACTCTTGTGTTGTTCTCTTACTGAAGCTCATTGGAGATGGAAGAGATGCTAATTTTACACTTAGCTAAAGTGAACTAAGAGTAGATGGATGTGTAGTGCTTCTCTTAATGAGTGGATGAGTATTCTCAGTCTTGCATGTTTGTAACAGGTCAGCTCAGGAACTGCTTTCCTCAGTCTGTATTTAACTTTTGACCCCTAGTCTTCAAAATGCTGTGCATCCAGGTTCTTGTTGAAATGAACATTTCCCAAATTTGACAATACTTTTTCAGTTTTATGTGGAAAGAGTAGCTGTAAATAGACTTGCATCTTTTGGTTCTTTCTTTGGTATATAAAGATAAGGTATAATTGTAAATGAGAAACTGAGAAATAGGTTGGGAGTTGAAGTAGTTAATGCTGTTATGTTAGAGGTGAGATTGAGGTGGTTTGGACATGTAGGGAAAGTGAAGGATAAATATTGAGTGAAAAGATAAATGGGTGAATGTGGAAGTTAGAGCATGAAAACCTAGACCTAAGAAGGCATGGGATGAGGTCCTTCAGAATGACTTGTCCTAATCCTAACCCTACCTGCTGCTTAACAAATCAGATGTGATAAAATCTGGCAAAATTTTCAATGACCGATATATCAAAAAGACACGTTGTAGAGCGAAAGAACTGAAATTCATTCACCCTGTTCCTCCCTATCCTGTTCTCAGCGTGGAAAAAAAAAAAAACTATCCTAACCCTAGTACCAGCATCCACCAGCCTAACTGAGCATAAGTTAAACCTTTAATAATCAATATCTTTTTAACGGTGTGTTGTAGAGCGAAACAGATGAAATTTGTTACCCCAAGAGCTCCTAATTCCATTCCCTGTAACCGTTTTGTAACCAGTTCAAACTTTGCCATAATCCTAACGGCTCCTGACTGAACCTAACCAATACTGTTCTTGCTACCACCAGATTACTATGCACGATGTGGCAGACCTCTTATTTTCAATTTCATTTCTGTCTCAGCCTTCATACTGCCAACAGGAAAAAGACACTGGTTAGTGTTGAGGTGATGCTGTGGTTTGTTTTTCATGTGTACACTGAAGCATTCCACTAGGTCAGCTTTTGTGTTCTCCAACAGAAAGGACTTGCTTCCAGCCACTAGAAACCATCTGCTGTGGTTTTACTTGGTACGCAGCACTGTAATCAGAGTTTCTATGAATCCTTGTTTGGGCCTTAATACTGTCCCTCAAACACTTGTCATATATAGTGAATTGGACCAGAACTGCAACCTACACTCTTGGCTGGTTTGAGCACTCTGTCCAGGTACTGTTCATCGAGTTGAGCAAACGTCACATACCTCAAGCTTGACCTTGGCTCTTGCATTGTTCGTACCAATGCAAACCCGTCAATAGTGTATGTCAAGTTTTCTTGATGTATTCCGTCATAATTTCCTCCCAGTTTATGGAAGATATCACTTTTCATGCAGCTGTTCATCATACCATTATCTGTGAATAGACTCTGGGGACCAGGGGCATTTTTGAAGGGCATCACTCTGGTAAAGAGTACATGCATCTGAGAGTTCTGTCCAAGAAGTCGCATATATCTGTTCACCATTCATGCTGACTGATTTCCTCTTGACTTTCACCTTCTGCATGTCTGACATTGTCAGAATGTTGTCCTGTTACGTTGGGTACTCAGTCATTGATTGGTGTCTTGCTTGGAATTGCCTAGGAAACATGGAGACTTTCCTTGAATTTTGAAGCATATTGAGCCGTAATTGGCCTTACCATGTACCATGGAACTAGTGATTTTTCACAGAGGGTGAATCCTATGATCCCCTCTCCACCTTTCAGGTTCTTGTGTTCTGTAGTCTCGAGGGCATAGTCTATCCACACTAAATTGAATTTACCATTAGTGAGCTTGGTGACAAAGTTGCCAATATGAAATTCTCCCTGGATAGTTAAAGGGAGGTCCTTCATACTTAAGACCATTGCATGGAGGTAGTGAGTGTAGTTCATTTGGTGTGATGCAAACAAGAGGAAAGACTGCAGCACTGAAAGACTAGCATACTTCTTGGTTCCCTGTACTAGAGGAGCTTATGAACTTTCAGAGGCAGCATCACTCTGTAGAGGAACCACAGCTGAAATGTTGGAAACTTATTCAGGGGAGGTTGAAGTGAAAGGGTTGTCTTGTCTCAGAAATGGTGCATTGTAGAGAAAAATGGATGAAATTTATGTTCAAATCCCATCTTTTCTCACCATTTTCTAAGTAATCCTAACCTCTTCATGCCCTAATCCTATCAGCTCCTAACTCTCTTGACTAAACCTAACAAATCTTTTCCTGCTGCTACCAGTTTACTTTTATTTGGCCCAATCAAGAATGGCTGAAGTGAAAAGGTTTTGGTCTCAAGTCTAACTAAACAAGAACCCAGTGGACTGTTGGCTGACACTGCCCTTTTCCTGCAGTCCACCAGCTTTAGTTTGGGGGATTAGGCGGGAGTTGAGGGATGTTTGTAGAGCCAGACAGCAAAGCTGCCAGATTGTACCAGTGCCTCTACATGAAGGCAACCCTCTCCAACAGGGAACAGGTCTGTCACAAGCAAACAAAAGCCTGTCACAATATAACAAGTGAGCCTCCCAGGTGATAATTATAAATCTGCCTTCTGTTTGTGATGGATTTTTAAAATACCTGCTTGCAAAATGGTAGCATTTCTTCCGGTCTTTTTTACTGTCACTGAGTTTTTTTTTTTTTTTTAAGGAAGAAGGAACCAAAGGCAATTGGCCCGCAAACTGCTACTTCCAAGAAAAAACAAAATCAATACAAAAGAGATAAATTTAAGATCCGTTCATTTCGAGATGCCTGGAAACACTGCGTTTGAAAGACTGGAGATCATAGGAAGTAAGAAATACTGACATAAAGCTTCAAAAGGCTGAACGTCTGGACCAAGTTAAGGTATAAGAAGTATAGTACGGCTTTTGAGAGTAAACACTAGAATATGATGCTAGTTATGAAGTAGTGTTATGGAAAGGATGTTGAGCCATAGAATTGTCACACTGAGCATTGAGAAATAAACTTCAAAAAGCTGAAAATGGGCCATGTTAAGGTGAAAGAAGTATAATTTATGAAGGAGTACCGGTAGAATATGATGCTGGTCATGCAGAAGTGTTGTGACGTGGATGTAGAGTTACAGAATTTTCATATTCCCTCATTGAGCTATGTGAAATTAGTGTCAAAATGATGAAACTCTGAGCTAAGTTAAGGTAAAAGAAGTACATTACAGCTTTTGAAAGTAAATCCACTGTGTGCAGGCATGTACAGTAGTAGTAGTTGTTCCCTAGGCAGTCTGGCTGAACAGCCCTGAGTCCCTAAGGAAGGCCATGGCCAAGACCGGGCTTTCCCACAGAGCTCTCAAGGAGTGTATGTTGTTGGCGTAGGTGATTGTGTGCAATGCAGTCTTCCATGATGTGCTCAATAGTATGGGGTGCTGTGTTACATCCTGGACAGGCATCAGCGACGGAGTCATCCAGCCTCTTCTGATAACTTAAGAGGGCTGGATGATGCCCACATCTCAGCATGCCCAGGTGGACCCTGTCCTCACGGGGGAGATAGCGTTCGGCAGGATGGATATCAGGAGGCCGTGCATGCAGCTGTGTGTTGTCTTTGAGTGACTGAATGGAACGGCGAGTGATTTGAGTATGAATATGGTTCTGGAAGCTGGTCTGAGGCGGGCAGGCAGGAAGAGATGATGGTATTTGTGTATGATATCGTGTGCTGGGTGTTGTTTTGATGTTCCTTGGTGTGTGTGGATGTGCTGCCATGTAGTGGAGTGGATGTTGTGGGTTTGTGGAGGCTGCAGCGAGAATTTGGGTGCCTCTCATGTCTAGATGAACCTTGACTTTGAGGAGTTTGGTTTCTTGGTGTAGGTGGTCTGTAGGTGTAGTAGCTGTGCTGCCAGTGATTGTTTTTAGGGCCTTGTTTTGTATGGTCTGAAGAGTGTTATAGTGTGTTTTAGCGAGCCCAAGCAGGGCTTGCATATTTCATCACTGAAAGTAGATATTGTTTGTATACTGTGGTGGTGGTTTCTTTGTTGTGTCCAAATGTTGTATGGGCAAATGACTTCAAGGCATTGAGTCTAAATTTATTTTTGATGTTTGTTATGTGTTGTTTAAATGACATTGATGTATTGTATCTCACACCAAGGTGTGTGTGTGTGTGTGTGTGTGTGTGTATTTACCTAATTGTGATATACAGGAAATGAGCTACGCTCGTGGGGTCCCGTCTCTGTTTCTCAATAAGTCAAATTTAGCTTTAAACTCGTTTAAGTTTTTAGACTGGACGATCTCTTTGTCCAGTCTATTCCACAGGTCTATGCATCTATACGGAAAACTATATTTCTTGATGTCCTTCAAGCAGCGCGGCTTCTTCAGTTTCAGTCCATGTCCTCTTGTTGCTCTCTTATCCCATAAAAACAGATCTTCTCTATCAATTGTATCTACTCCCATCATGGTCCTGAACACTGCAATCATGTCACCCCTCTCTCTCCTTTCCTCTAAAGATGGCAAATCCAGCCTTTCTAGCCTCTCACTATATGACAGATCTGCCAAACTGGGGACCATCTTGGTTGCTGTTCTTTGTATTCTCTCAATCTTGTTTATATCTTTCTTTTTGTGTGGGGACCACACTACTGCCGCATATTCTAACCTGGGGCGGATCATGGCCACTATCAGTTTTTTCATCATCTCTTCATTCATGTAATGGAATGCCACTCTTATGTTGGTCAAGAGTTTATATGTCTCTCTAACTATCTTGTTGATGTGTTTTTCAGGTGACAAACTATCCTGGAACAGCACTCCTAAATCTTTCTCTTCTCTCGCTTTTGTGATTGGTTCATTACCCATCATATAGTTCAGTGATGGTCTCTTGGTGCTTTTACCCATTTCCAATATTTTACATTTTTTTGCGTTGAATTTCATTTCCCACATCCGGCTCCAGTCATGTATCCTATCCAGATCCTCCTGCAGCATTTTACAGTCCTCCTCAACCTCTACCTTCCTCAAGATCTTGGCATCATCAGCAAACAGACTTGCATAACTGTTTACTCCATCTACCATATCATTTATGTAAATCAGGAACATTACTGGTGCCAACACCGAGCCCTGTGGGACAACACTTGTTACTTCTCTCCATCCAGACATCCTGTCCTTTATTACTGTCCTCATTTGTCTGTCTCTCAAAAAGTCTCTCATCCATTCCAGGAGGTTACCCTTCAGTCCTCCTATATGCTCTAATTTCCACATTAGTCTCTTATGGGGTACCTTGTCAAAGGCCTTCTCCAAATCTAAATATACACAATCCACCCAACCGTCTCTCTCCTGCAGCACATCAATCGCTCTTGAGTAAAAGCTCAACAAGTTGGAAACACATGACCTTCCACTTCTAAATCCAAACTGACTTTCAGTCAAAATATTCATCTCTTCCAGATATTTTATCCACCTATCTTTCAGAACCTTCTCACACAATTTTGCAACCATGCTGGTTAGGGACACTGGTCTATAGTTCAGGGGTTCTTCCTTGTTTCCTCTCTTATAAATTGGTACCACATTTGCTCTCTTCCATTCCCGAGGCACTTTCCCTTCTTCCAGCGAACACACAATTAAACTGTGAATCTTATCTGCCAGTTGGTCTCTGCATTCCTTCAGTACCCAATTTGAAATTCCATCTGGTCCTGGGGCTTTCCTTACATCTTGAGTTTCCAGTAATTTGTACACTTCCTGTACTTCCACTTTTATATCTTTTATCACTACACTCCTAGTCACTCCTTCCCCCTCCACAAACTCCCCTTCATTAGTAAAAACTGATTGGAAACGTTTGTTCATTATTTCAGCTTGCATTGCCGCATCATTATAGACCTCTCCTTCTACTTTCAGTTTGGTGATTCCTTCCTTTTGCTTCAATTTGCCATTAACAAATCTATAAAACAGTTTGGGTTCATCCTTACATTTGTCGATTATACCTTTTTCAAAGTTCCTTTCTTCCTCTCTACGAATTCTTGTATATTCATTTCTAGTTCTTTTATATTCTTCCTTTGTTCTGTTATTACATCTCTTTCTCCATTTGTTCCATGCCATGTTCCTCTCTTTTTTTGCTATAATACACCTTCTATTAAACCACTCCTTTTTCCTGTATTCTTTCCCACTTACTCTTGGAACATATTTATCCACTCCTGAATTATAGAGGTCTAGAAAGATATCCCACTTCCTCTGAATCTCTCTTGTTTCTCTGAATTTTCTCCAATCTGCATTTTCAAAAAATTTACTCAATTCTGTAAAGTTTGCTTTCCCAAAGTTGTATCTTCCCTGTCTATGGAGCTCATCTCTTGGCACCACGTTCCCTATTATCATCTGGAACTCAATGACCACATGATCACTTTTTCCCATAGGACACATATATTTCAAGGATTCAATTACGTCAGGTTCTTTGGTTAGCAGTAAATCTAATCTTGCTGGGGTGTCATCACCTCGGAATCTTGTCTCTTCTTTGACCCACTGCGTCATTACATTATTCATCACAGTGTTTAACAATATAGTGCCCCACGAATCTTCGCCACCTCCTGAGTCCCATTCCTCCCAGTTCACCTCTTTACAATTAAAATCACCCATTAGAATTATATTGCTGCTTTTCTCAATCACTTTCTGTTGGTAACTAACCATGTCTGACAACATCTGGTATTCATCATCAGTCCATGCTCTTGTCTTAGGTGGAACATATACTACTGCTATATCTCTCTTACAGTTCTCTCCAGTTTCTAATTTCATGTTTATCACTTCAGCCCTACCCTCTCCCATTTCCACAGAATCTATATTTAGGTTATTCTTCACTGCTATCATCACTCCTCCTCCCATTTTATCTTTTCTGTCTCTTCTCCACAATTTGTATTTGCCATTTCCCATATGGATATCAATATTCTCCCTTAACTTGGTCTCTACAAAGCACATAACATCAGGTTCTTGTACCCTCAAGAAATCGTTGATTTCTAACATTGCCGATATTAATCCATCAACATTAGTGTACGCCACTTTTAAACTTTTTTCGTTATTACTTATACCGTCTTTTCTCCTCCTCTCCGTCGGTACCATTTTCTCAATTTCTGGTCCATAACTCTCCAATAAAACACTGTCTTCTCCTTCTCCGTTCTTTGTTCGTTTTTTGCCTTAGCTTCCTTTACTAACTCCTTTATTTTAGCTCTTTCTTCCTCATTTGCATCTCTCCTTAACCAGACATTTTTGAACCCCTCTTTGTCTGCTAATTTCCATGTCCTATTCATGATTTCATTTACTATTGCCTGGGACTTGAACTTCACCTTCAATGGCCTTGCCCCTCCTTCCTCATACTTACCTAACCTAAACACTTCTTCAATCTCTTCTAGGGCTTCATTGTTACCCTCCATGACTACTGATAATATTTCTTTAACTTTATTCAATTCTTCTCTTTCTCTTTCAGATCTTATCGTGATACGCTTTTCTTTTACCCCTAAAATAATTACACATTTTTTCTTATCTGCTACATCCCTGACTAGAGCTTCTCTACTTTTCAATACCCTAACCACTTCCTTCTCCACCTTTTCCTTGCTTTGTTGTTCAATAATCTCTTTCAAATTTACATTCCCTTCCTCCTGAATTTTCTTCCACCCCTTTTGTTGCTCCTTGATTTCCTTAATATGTTCATCTTGCATCCTTGATTTTGAATCATACTCCTCTAATTTACTTTTCATTCTGTCTCTTTCTTCTTCCAACCTCCTGTTTTCCCTCTTGAGGTGTTCTATTTCATTTGTGGCAGATTCGTTGCTCGTTTTTAATTCCGTGACTTCTCTTTCCTGTTCTGCACTGCGTGTGTAAACTTTTTCCAGATCGTTCTTTAAACCTTTGATCTCTCTCTCCTGTTGTAAGGTCCTCTCTTGCAGCTCCCTAATTACTACCCATACCTTCATCAATTCCTGGACAACAGGTGTGTGTGTGTGTGTGTGTGTGTGTGTGTGTGTGTGTGTGTGTGTGTGTGT
>JAGKTI010021664.1:0-15630 GCA_018397915.1 Birgus latro | reverse complement strand
CAGTGTGGAAACAAAATTGGCAGCATCACTTGGGAGACACTGACAGAAGATAATGAAAAGTAAGACACACTGGAGAATATAAAGATGAGTGAAGACACGGGGAAAGGGTTGCTGCAGAATCCTTAACAATGACAAGATGGGACATCTCTGGCCTCTATGTTCTGCTGAGCTATTGCATCCAAGGTGGTATGAAAGGTTTTGTAGCATCTCTTCCTTGGTGATTTATTCTTCACCTTACACCTTAACATTCCCTTATATGATAACTGTGTAGTTGTAATACTGAGTGAATTTGCATCACTAAGAAATGAGAGAGTATTGAGGTGTAATGTGCACAATTAATCGCTAAGAATGAGGTCTTACAATGTCTCCAAATCCACTTATGACCCTAACTACTGTGATGAAAGGAGATTGATTTCCTAGTAATTCAGTCAAGATCACAGAAGTTAAAAGTGATTGACACAGTTCTGCAGGTGATGTAAAAACAAAAAAGTCATGAGTTGCCCCATCCCTACGGATTACAAGTTCCATTGGAGTTAAAAGAGGGTGAGGAAGGAGTGACAAGGTAAGGTAAGCAAAATAATGGTGAAGGTGGCTGGATGTGAAGTAAGCAGCAGCAATAAGGCAAAGATGGTGGAAGAGGATAAGGGAAGAGGAATGATGAGGATGGTGAAAGAGAGTGAATAAAAATTAGGCAGTGTTCAAGGAATAGGGTAGGAAGTCAGACCAATAAAGAGGGAGAAAACACTGAATTTTAATGATGCTTAAAATTCAGGAAGTTGATGAGGGTGAAGGAAATGATGAATATCTGAGAATGAGAAGAAAGAAGAAGGTATTGTAGTTAAGAAAAAATCAATCAACAGGAACAGGATAAATCAGGAGAAAATATGGACCAGATGGAAGAAAGTGAAAAATCACACAGTAATGAATGGAAGAGGGTAGAAGGGAAGAACAACGAAAAACTGTATCATCAGAATAAGAAAAAATTTGAAACCTGAGAGGCATAAGTTAAAATATGGCATGAAGGAAGAGCAATGATGATGAAGATGGAAAGTGAAGAAGAGTCTGGGAGTGGGGAGGCAAGGAAAAACAAATAAAATTAAAAGGCTCCTGAACTGTAATGGATGAGGGCTGAGGAAAAGAAGAAGATGGGAGAAAATGATAAAGATTTAGGTAGTGCTGGAAGTGGACATAGTAAGGAAAAACAATATAAAAGTAAATGTGTTGAACTAGAGTTAAAATTCAGGTAATACTGAAGGATTCTGAGCCTACAGGAAGAGCAGACATGAGAGCCATCACATCATATACTTCACCTGAGTTTCTTTGGTGAAGAAGTTACAGTACATCAACAGACAGAGAGAGATATCTTACAACAACTACAGAATTAAAAAAAAAATATATATACTATTTAATATCATACATAAAAGGAGACTTGAGGTAAAATGCTGACAAGTAGTAGTAATAGTATATATAAAAATTGCCACATTAGGTAAAAATACTAATACCTATGAGAGTATTTCAAAGGAAACAACATTCGAGTATTGCAGCTTAGAGTTACATCATCAGTGTCAGAAACAGTCGACTAACTACTAAACTTTGGATCACAACACATTTACACAACCATGGGGGAGTGATTGACCCATATTACCATCAGTTTTGGAAGCTCTTAGGAACCTCTTCCCTACCCGTCTATTTCTGCATTTGGCATATAACATTTCATTGTGACCAAAATTTTGCCTCAGGTTCAGAAATAAGTGACTGTGGTTTTCTTAGTGTCCTTGAAAAGTTTGTGGCAGATCCTTGAAAAGTTTGTGGCAGATTTACTTCCAGTTTTGATGTTATTTCTGTCTCATATTGCTCCCAAGTGTTAATCATAAATAAAGGCCAGCCGGCAATTCATCGCTGTACAGTGTGGGAGCTGGATGTAAATTTGAAGGTTGTGTGCCACTTTCTAAGGGAGACTTTGGCCTTAGAAAAAACTTATTGTCTGCCTTAATGACCTTAATGAGATGGCATGCATTAATCTTAACCATTCTTTTACAATGTGCTAACTGGTGTCCATTAAGCCTTAGAAAAAACCGATTGTTTGTCTTAATGATTTTAATGCAGATGATAGGTAGTAATTTTAACCACTCTTTTACAATGTGCTGAATGGTGTCTTACCAGAGTGCTTAATTCTGTGGACCTGAGATTGTACATGGGGCAAATGACATAAACATGAGGCAATCCTATGTGTTAATAATCATTTTAGTATTTCTTTGATGCAGACCATAAAAATTATATTTTGTAAAGTGCATAAAAAAAAATCATCATCATCATCATCATCATCCGGATCTCCTTTCTCACCCTAGGGCAGGGTAAGGAGCAGCAATGTGATGATAAAAAAGACAATATAGATAACAAAGAATACACATGACACGTAAAGGCAATGCAAAATTAACAGCTATGGAAGAGGTGTCACAAGCATCCACTGCCCATGACAATATGGAGTACTGAGGAAGAGGGTAGATATGTGGGAGGTAACTTAAGACTATGTTTTCCCGGGCTAAAGGCACTCTCTAACACATCATCTATACCATACTACTTCTGCATATGGCGTGTTAATATTCTCTTGTATGTTGCTTAGCTTTACTTTATATTAAAAAGCCACAAATAACTCAGTGGAATAAATAAGGTACAATATGCAGAATAAACTGAGAAGGAATTTGTGTTAAACAGTCTCTTGAAGCACATGAAAACATAAACCTTAGGCTCTCATGAGAATAAAAATGGATATTTAGCAGAGTACCTTTCAAGTAACTTCTGCATTGAGCTGTGTGGCTGGGAGTAACCGCACACCACACGACACTACATGTAAACATCACACACAAACATCATGCACACACAAACACACCTCACCACACATCACACACACTACAGCAATGCACATACCTACAGGAGGCATTGCCTATAACTGCTGCTGTTGCCTGCTATAGTATATTTGCATTCTAAACAAAAAAACTGGTAAAGGATGCTAATACAGTATTCGCTTACCATAAAATGTACGAAATCTTAACTACTCTTGCTACTGTCGGATAATTTTGTTCAGCTCAGGAGTGGCTTAACCCACTGAGACTGGGAATGTTATTTTCCTCTTACTCTTGTCCTCTCCTCATTACAGTATCTTATTCAGCTTAGGATTGGCTTTTTGAAGTGGAGGGGTTTATATACAGTGTTGACCCTAATACTCTCTTTCATTATAAAAGCCCTTTCCTAAGGTGAATAAAACCCTGGTTGCAATAAGGACAAACTTAAGAGGATGTCACCCAGACTGGAGGAGTTAAAGGGTAAGCTGCCAGCTCCAATGGCATACTAAGGGGATATTTGGCCAAGGCTGCTAAAATTCTCTTAAATTAAAACTTTCCTGGACGGAGGGAAGGGAGGGAGGGGAGGTTGTGAAGCACTGGCGTGTTGGGTTGTATTCGTGTTGACTTGAGAGATTTCGTAACACTTCCTTTTCAGTGATTTATTTTGAATAGCATAATCATTCGCCTGATTCTCAAATTAAGTTGGAATTAAATGATACAATGGTTCCTCTTTAGAAACTCCCACACTGAGGTAGGCCATTGTGCAGCTGTTTCCTATGGAAAGGGAACTACACCAAATGGGAAAATCAGCTAACTACAGTACTTCCCAACAGGTGCTGGAGACTACTGGGGAAAAAGATATCTAAAATGCGTAATACAATTTGTAAGAAAGTGAGAATCACAGCTTGGACTCTGTTTACTTGGGGATGAGTTAATTCTGTTCCACTTAAAAGATGAGGTCAGGAAGAATCCATAAACAAGGAACAGGAAAGTGCAAAGGTGGAAGAACTAGTAACTCTGCCCAATGATTTGGGTTACACAATCATTTACATACCTGTCAAGCTGTGCATATCATTTCATTAATTCATTCATTATCCAATCCTATGATGCCCCACAGAGGAGCGTAGGAGCCCGGGGTTGGCAAGTTGGTCCTGACATAAAAGATAAGAGTGACCAGCCTCACTCATCCCTGAATGGCATTACGTGAGCAATAAACCCCAACCATCCCTTGGACATAAACCTTCACCGGCTCAATCTGATTGGAGCTCCGTAATTACCCATTAAACCACCAGGCGCCAAAATTTGGTTATATGGTTACCACCCAGCGTAGTAAATGGTTTCCTGGTGTACAGGAAACGATTTGGCTTCACAATTTAATATTTTCTTGTATACATATCTTTTCAGTAATGATAATAGTTTGAATTTTTATTCTATTTATTTATTTTATTTTTTTTACTGAAAGTAGTTTAATTCAACTCTGAGCTCCCCAACACAGAGCTCTCACAGGGCTGGCCAACTGTTCCATGGTGTACTAGACAAAATATATCACTAAGAAGGAAGTGTTAAGAAGTCTCTTTGCCAACAGTGAATACTACTGGGAGCCATATTCTGAGTGGCATTGTGGGCTTTGCACATCTTTTTCTTAGTGATTTACTCTGCCTATTAGATCGTGATATTCTCTTCTATGTTATATATTTTCAAACCAACCTAGATGTAATGCATAAAATAAATCACTGAGCAAGATGTGTTACGAATCTTCAAAATCCCTTTCAATACAACTCATGGTACCAAAAGATAGCAACTCTAATAGCATACTTGAGCAGAAGGAAGACATGCTTAACTAGAGACACTGAGAAGATGAAGGAGCATGGGATTCCTGTGGACTAAGGAGTCTCCCTGGTGCCTCCTGCTTACTCATATTATTTCTGTTGAGCCTCTTGCACACAACAGACAAACAGGGGTATTCTATTCAGGCTAAAACCATAGAACTTTGCATAAGGGATGTTAAACAGTTAAAATGGAGATGGTTTTGAATACCCTCATTGCTATGATTTCCATCACTTGAACAAAATTTACAGTGTTTCATACATACATAAAAATGATGCGATATTTCCTTTTAAGAATTCCCCATAACAGAACTGGATATGATATAGTCGATGTTTTCTATGGACTGGTAAGCAAAGCAAGTGCCAAAACCAGTTAACTACTTCCCAAATGTTGTTGGGGAAAACAGAAATTTGAGATGTGTAATAAGATCTGTAACAATGCAAGTCTCAGCTTTGACTCTGACTAAGTACACTTACTCAAAAGAGAGATCACCGAGTGGCTGTTTGTGACTGAATGTATCCTGCCTGAGAGTGATGACTGTATGGCTAATTACCAAACCTGTAGCCACATTTCATTCTCATGGTAGTGCCTTACAGGGCTGATGGTACTGTGTTAGCCTGAATAACACACCCAAGTGCATCAATAATGATGAAAAAGCTAATATCGTCTTGCATGCCTTTTATGCAGATCATGTTGTATGTTACACCCTTCAACCCAAGGATGTCTTGTCTATTTCAGTCCTTCTGCTGCCAAATGATTCAATTGAGTCTGTGCAGCTGAAGTTATTAAGAACATAGTTTGCACAAATTGGCAAACAGGTGAAGAATGACATGCCATGCACAGAAATAAACTAGTAAGAAAGAAATGTCAAGGAGACCCGTGTCCATGAGGGTATTAACCCATGACAATATCGTACTGTGACCCATATTTCAGGTGGCATAGGAGACTTTGTAGCAACTCTTCCTTTGTAATTCATTCTGCATATCACACCTTAACATTCTCTTGTACTGTAGGTTATTTATATCATTTCAATATCGACAGTTTGCATCAATAACATAAAAAAGAATAATGGGGTGTAATATGAAGAATAAATCACCTAGAGATGCTATGAAGTCTCCAGATTCACTTAGAATGTGACCCTGTGGCCTTCCACATTTACTTGCCTTGCCAGGTGTTTTGTTGAGATTCACAAGCTTAAAATATCTTTCTTTTCATACCAAAGATTCACCTTTTTTTTTTTTCAGGATGATTAATGGACACCCTCCTTTTCCTGTCCTGCAAAACCTATACTAACAATGATAAGGACTTGACCATAAATCAGCATAGTCATTACAACATTATCACATACGGTGCTTCCTCTAGATATCTTTTCCTGATTTGTACCTGTACTTGGCAAGCATGAGGATGGGTTGTTGTTACTGTTGTGGCCCCAGTCCACCATTTGCTTTTTGGTGGATTAGGAGGGAGCTGAGGGACATTAATTCTGGCTATCCGGTCCTGCTGTGGACCTCAAATGGACTGATTCCCATACAGAAATGGATATAGAGAGGCATGGGTGAGTATAGGACTGCCATCTGTGAATCTCAACCCTGGAGGCAAAGGTGTACCATGGAGAAGGAGGTAAAGGCTGTTGAGTGCTCTATCCAAAGCAAATGGAAACTCTTTTGGATGGGAGAACACTTGCAATGGTGATGGTGTATGTATTGTATTTGTATGCACATACATGCAACTATGCATGCATGTACTCACATGTGCTCACACATATACACCCACACACATTTACAAGTTTTTACAACAGCATTCAGTCTTGTTTGTTTGAATTTACATATATATAGCCATTTTTTTTCTCTCTAACACACAAATGTGCATAAATGCCTGGATTTCCTCAATTGTCTTAGATTACATGAACATTACATTTCTGAGCCTCTACCAATTACCTGTACGAATTCCATTACAAGAATAAGTAAAGCATAGAATCTTCTTTATGTGTGTATGAGGAGGGACAGTTATATCATTTCACACAAATACATGATCTTTTAGTACAAAGATGTCTCTCTACTTATCTTATGGGAGATCTCTTGTAGTGAGGGGGGGTTAGAGTTAATGGAAACTCAGTACAGTGACACCTCTTTTTAGTTTGTTCTTGCTACTGTCAAGCAAATTTATCTAAGGTAAGAATTGGTTACAATATTTATCAGTCAAGAGGGTGAGTGTGGTGTATATAAAAAAGCTAACCGGAATAAAATTATTTATGGAGGGAGAGATGGTGTCAATGCATTATAAAAGGCAAGTGTGAAGCAACTAGGAAAAAACAGAAATTAACTATGTCTGGTTGTAAACAGTAAACTTGCTTTTGTAAAGTGACTCCGAGATTGAATAAGGCTACTCCTTGCTTACAGGTGCCATTTGCCTGCAGTGGATAAAAGTGAACATGTCTTAAAAAAAAAAAAAAGTTATATAATGCAGTCAACAATGAGGTAAAGAAGTCCCCCCAAGAAAGATATCATTGTACAGTACCGTAAGCTTTTGGTTGGTAACTTTTTCCTATATGGCATATTTGTATTCTTACCAACTTCGGAGATTTTGCAATACCCTCTTCTCAGCAATTTTTTCAAGATAATACTCCTTAATGGTCCTCATACACGATGCTGACAAAGTATGTCAATAACGAAAAGACATAAATACCTGTACCATATATGACAACATAAATGTGTGGCATGCAAAATAAACTGCTAAGGAAGGGATGTTGCCAATTATTAAATTCTCACATGCCAACATAAACACAGCCTTATGTCTTCAGGGGAATGTTGTCTTTATGGATAGGAACACATTCTTACTCTTTACCATCACACTTGGAAATTCATAAAAGAATCGACTATTACAGTGTTCAAGATGACAAGACTGTCTTTGGTTAAAGTACAGAGTTAAAATTTACAAAAAAACTCATGATCAGTTCCCTGCTTAACTATGATCTGCTCCTGCAAGAAGAACAGGTAATGTGGGAAGACTATGTCCTCCCCCTTCCTTGTCTGATTTGTATATGTAGTTGTTTCTGCAGGAAGGTGAGAAACACAGGTTGATTTTGCATGATTATGATTCACTTTTTGCAGGAAGAACACATGACTGAGGAGGGTTTATACTCTCCTTTCTTCATCCTTCCTGCATAACTACGATTTATCGTTGCAGTTAGAACAATAAACACAGGAGGATTCTGCACTTGCCTTCCTTGTCTTTCTTGCAAAACAAATCATTGCTATGAGAGGGAACTGATCATAGGTTAATTAGTGAATCTGGCACCAAAAATGAAGGCAAACAAGAGCCAAAAATTAACGTGGGATACATATATAATTTTCCTATACATTATCTTAATGCTGAAATCTCATTTTTATGGAATAATGGCACTTCTCTGCCATCAGTTCCAAGCACTCAGAAGTGAAAACAGATGGTACCAAAAGCAGGATACAGAAGTTTTTCAAATCTTTTAACACTGAAATCACACCTTATGGGATTTGTCTTTCTTTATTTCCGAATGCCTAAGTTTTCATATCTTTGGCCGTGAAAGAATTATTGGCAACAACAACATGAGATGCATGGTGAGGTGTGTTCTTCTCAGAGAAAGTTTGAACCCGGTATGGCCGGCCGCCACCTCTCAGTCGCTTACTACTTCACTGTTGGACTTTTTTCTCTTTTCACTGACTACAGATGTCATTGCTTGGCCTGTGTAAATGGGACTGTTTTTCTCATATGCTGATAAGCTTCCATGGCACCTCTTCCCTATTAATTTATTTTTGTAAACAGTACACTATTATTTTCCTGTATGTTACTTATGCAAACTATTATGATATCAGAGAGATAAATAACATATATTAGAGGTAGCACTGTATACAAAATAAATCTCTGAGGAAGAAACATGCTGGTTCTGATGGACGAAATATGCCCTCATACTCAATCTGACAATACAACAGTTTTAATCTGGCTGTCAGGTTGAAACTGTTTTATCCTCACTAATATAATTTCTGCAGCAAGTAAAACCTTCTGGATATTAAAGTCTCCTAAGCCTACAAAAACACAACCCTTGATGCACAATATCATATTAACTCCATGAATCTGAGTGATGTCCTTTTTAACTTATTCTTGCTGCTATCAGACTTTTTTTTTTCAACTTAAGCAAGACCTCTTGCAATGAAGGGACTAATGAAGGTTGTTCTAACCCCTCCAGTTTGAAACGTCTATCCTAGGCTGATATATAACATTAGGGGATGGCATGAATAAAGTGAAAATTATGTCCCTGGGTTCCATGGGTTAATCAGTGATTTGAGTAGCTGATCACGGGAGCTTGAAAAACCCTTCGTGGAGGTCGTCCTTAACAGTCTCTTCAGTGAGCGAGCGGCCGAGGGGTGGGGGCCGACCCAGGTCCTGTCAGCAGGATATCCGGCCAGAGATTCCTATCCTATTGAGTCTCTCAGGTTCAGAGGTGGAGTGTGCACGATGGAGTGATAATGTTTGCTGCAGTGTACGCAGTATCTCAGGAAACACTGGACGCTGGGCAGTGGCAGCGTCCCAGCATTCACTGATCAGTGTCTGAAATATGAACTTGGATTAGTCTCCTTCCTATTACAAATCAAATCAAGAGATGCCGTGCATCCTCTTGATTAAGGAATCCCCATATTGAGGTTGTCCACAGTACATTTGAAGTCTTCTATGCACCGGAAGCTAAACCAGGTGTCAAAAATCATCTAGTTACTTCCCATCAGTTACTGAAAACTGTTGGAAACATGTGAAGTATTTTGCACTTAACCCCAGAATGCTACTGACTGCCTCAGGATGTATTTTACTGTTGCTAATAGAAGACAATTATTTTATTCAGCTAAGGATAGACATATTCAGGCAGAAGAGGCTATTAAGTTAAGGTGTACTCATGCAGAAGAGGTTAGAGACTATCTTAGTTAACCCATTCAGCTCAAGGATGCCTATTTAATAACCAGTCACATATCATTCCCTCTGATGTGCAGGATCCCAGAGCTGGCTAAACTACTGTAATCTAGTACATTAAGGGGTAGATGATTAGCCTATCTTAACAGTACTAATAGATATTTATAGATATAGTACTGTTGCCATAATACTTTGTAATGACAGCCAGAAAATAATAATAAAGGGCACTATTAGGCACAGAGACAATTTCAGTCGAGACGTTCACTGCATGCCAAGAAGAAACTCTCAATATTTAGGCTGCAATGACAGAATGGTGAATGAAGAAACAATCATCAGTTTGCTGACAAAATACAGTAGTTCTTTTTGTGAATTAGAGGAAGAAGTACAAGAAATGATAGCTGGGCTGAACAAGAAGAGTCTGAAGGTAGACTTGATGACCATTATGAAGACAAAAGTTATGCTTAACAAATATGCTCAGTCTCTTCCACCAGATGCTGTTGCTGCATTTGTTGCAGTCCCAGGTTCATCTGAAAATGAACCTTGTGGACTGCGGGTTGAAGCTGCCCTTCTCAGGTACTGGAAGACAAGTATAATTTGGAAAAAGCAGTGACTACGCCTAATTGCAGGGTGGTCTAAGCAGAATTCTGTAGGGAGGTCCATGAGTATTCCTCCAGAAATCTGGAGTGGCCACTACGGTAGCCAGGCATCCTAGTAGTATCCTTTTTTAAGCATGTTCATTTTACAGAAACCTAACTTTACATTATCTCTAAATGTGACAGTAAAAAAAATACCTCTGTGTTTTCTAGACATTTAGTGTTTTTGTACATTTTCTTCAAAATTTTTGTATACAGTACTGCATATTTGTTCAAATTTACGAATACAAGAGAGGAAAGTACTCGTATGTTGAAGTATTTCTAGGTGCACTGGCACCATTTTTTTAGTTTTTTTTTCTTAGTTCCACTTTATAAAATAATCGTTTTCCATAGCGTAACTGACAAACCTAACCCAAACTGTACTTTACCAGTAGAGTGTATGCCTCAGCTCCAGCTGTGTTTATGGTAGTGTGTGAACAAAAGCTATAGCTATGATGGTGCCCTTGACAACAACACTTCAAATGTTTTCACCATAGCTGAGAATAAAACTCAATGTCATCCTCTTGTCACACCACGACCCACAAGTGCCCTAGTCTCACTGTTGATGCCATGAAGGGTGAGTAACATGTCATCCTTTGTCTGATGATATCTATCACTGAAATGATGCTAAACCTGAATAAAGAAAAGTCAGCTTTTGGTCATATTCTGCACACTGGTGAGGGTCCTAAAGCAAGTAATTGTATATTCCATGAGCTGAGTAGGATACTACCCCTATTTCAGGGGTGGTCACTGCCACTCTGGCCAACCCTCTGGCAACATCATTGTTGCTGCAGCCTACCATCTTCCTCATGAGGGACAACATGAAGAAGATGAGGCATGTTTGTACAACAGGACAGCTCTGTAAGTGGCACTGATATATAGTACCTGGGCAGCTGCCTAGTTATAGTAGTGCCACCTGCCTAGTTATAGTAGTGCCACCTGCCTAGTTATAGTAGTGCCACCATGTCAGGGGATACCTCCCCAGTAAAATATGAGTGATGATGCAGAATGTGTTGAACAATACATGTATCTAAGGCACTTAAAGTACGGTCCTGAAGTGGCTTACATTTCAGAAGTATGTGGCTCACCCAACCACGGCTCATCATTCGAGCTGGGAGCAAGATGTAGTTTTGCCAAGTTGAAATAAATGCATCATAGTGTTCAGTTGATGATGATGATGACAGTGCAGACACTTTCAGTAATGATTATATGACAACACTGATGCTAATGACAATGATGATGGGTACCCACCTTGAGATTCTGTGTACACTGGAGGTCATCAGTGGGCGGCTGGCAACAGAGCCCCACTTGCAAAATGACAGCATGTGGGTGCTGCTTTGCAAAGGGAGGCGCCTCAGCAAACAGTTCATAGAGCAGTGTACCATACATGTACACATCTGACTGCTGTGTTGGGGAAGCCTCCACGGTCACATGTGGTGGCACTACACGTACTGTCCGGATCATCTGGAATATGAAAAATATGGTAACATCCAATCCCATTTTATTTCCTCCAAGGTGTAGGGGTTCTGAGTCTAATCTACTGTACAGCAGACCCTCACTCTGCAAAGGTAATGTATCTGCTAAATTTTACTGTGCAACAGAAACACACCAATTGCACCATTGGAACTCATGTTATATGGCTACATGGTATGAAGAAATCGCAAAATTTTCCCAAATTCCCCCTTTGGCCCTCTTGAAAACTTTTTACTCCTTCCTGATCACACATAACATTATTGTACATATACAACCTCTAGGAACATCACTGGGCATGAAGATGTGTTAATTAAAGTGTACAAAGTGGTAAGTAAGTGGTGATCATTTACCATGATAGGGGACAGAGGTATGTTTGGATGTCGGGGAAGAGGGTATCTTACAGATGATACATCTACTTAGGGACAGGTGAAAAACTATTAAGATAGGATAAACTAAAGATAAACTTATACTCCATTTCACCAAGTTTGGCACCATCAGTGATGTCCTCAACTCCTCTAGTCTTGATGTAAATCCTCTGCACTAGGTGAACCTCTATTTATTACCTTGAGAACAATATAAAGGCAGTACAATAAGATATATCCAGTACTTAAGACTTTTATCAGTGCTACAGGTGTTGAGGACATCACTGATGGTGCCAGACTTGGTGAAATGGAGTACAGTTGAAAGAAGAAAAAGTACATGATGAGCAGTGGTGACAAGGTGAGAGAGATGAGAGGTGTGTGTGTGTGTGTGTGGCCAGCTGATCAAGTGCAAACAGATCATTTCCATTAGCCATGCTGAATTATGGACATTTATTTTAGTAAAATGCTGGAATAACATAATGTTTTGTTTATTCTATGTGGGGTGAGGGTGTGTCTATGTAATCTGACAGTGGAACTGTGGGGGGATGACTGCAAACAGGGGCTGACTTCTGGGATTCATCTGTGTAAATCATTTTTTTCCATGCTTACTGGGCTGGGTCAGGGTTTATTTTTCTGTGCAAAATGTGTTTAGTGCAAATCAGGCCCTTATATAGTGAGGGTCTACTATAGTTCAGTACATTTAAGAGTAGATAACCAGTCTATTTCCCTTGATGGCATTCCATGATTGAATGGTATCAACTAACCCCACTTTACCCTTTCAAGGTTTAGGGACCTGAGTCCAGGCTATTACAATCCAATACATATATGGATAGATAATCATTCTACTACTAATGTGTTGGAGGATGAAGGGCTCCACTGTCACATATGGAAGGAATACAGTATCATCTGGAATATTACAGACAATGGTACAGTGAATATGATTTACTTTTACCCAATGGAACTGGACCACTCACACAACTTGGATACTATGTCATGACTGCATAAAGTTCATAAGTCTTAATTCTGAGGTGGAATGTGTCTCTTTGGTTACTATCGTTCATTTTTTACCACAACTTAGTGAATTCCAGTGTTGCTCTTTTGCTATAGCTCAGTATTCAATATGGCAAGAGGGAAATTTTAGCCAATTTAAGATAGAGTACAATATAGGAGGAAGGCACAATAATGGGATATTATATCAAATGGCCACAGATTATACTAAATTGTATAGACATTATGGCATTATGCACTGCATTTTAAGAACATAAACATAGTACATTTTAGGAACATGAAAAAAAGGATAACTACAGTAGGCTGGCTGGCTCAAGCAAGGAAACTCCTGTAAAAGAGACATCTTTTACCTGGTTGTGGTACAGTGGTAAACTGCCAGACTGTCATCTGACAGTCCTGGGTTTGATCCTTGGTGTAGTACAGATGGATTTAAAGTACAGGTAATTCCTATCTCACAATGTGACAAGAATAAAAAAAAATAAGTCCATCCATCCATCCATCATCCAATCCTACATTGCCCCATGAGGAGCATAGAAGCCCAGGGCTAGGCAAGTTGGTCCTGACATTTAAGATGAAAGTGATCAGCCTCACTCATCCCTGAGTGGTATAACATGAGCAATAAACCCCAACCACCCCTTGGATATAAATCTTCACCGGCTCAATCCAACTGGAATGCCATAAATACCCACTAAATCACCAGGTGCCAAAAATTGGTTATATGGTTGTAGTAAATGGTTTCCTGGTGTACAGGAAACCATTTGGCTTGTCACTCAGAATAGAGTCACCCGTACGCAGAAGGAAGAGGAAAGAATGGGGGAAAGAAAGAAGGAAGAGGGAGTGTAAAGTCACTCGTAGGCAGAAGGACGAGGAAAGAATGAGGTAAAGAAAGACACAAGAGGAAGGAAGGAGAGAAGGAAGGAGGACATAGCTAAAAATGAATTTTGGTAAATAGCACTTTATATAGACTGTATGAGAACACATAGTAAGAACTACATACAGATTAAAGTTACTGACAGAAAAATAATGCATGAGATGGGATATCATAAAACTGAAGAGAAGACAATTGCAAATTCTCTGAAGGAAATGGGTGGGGTTAAAAATTTTTCATAACCAACATCACATGTAATAACTATTTTGCTTGTAAGTATACTTATGTAAAATTCCATTTCTTTTTTCCGAAAACTGCGCATAACTCCTTGATAAGTTGGGATCAGGGGTCAGGAGCTGTGCTCCCTCCCTGAACCCCCAAACATAGTTTCTGCAGTAACAGTAAATACTTTTGCCTTTGCTTACAGCTGTGCAAAATTTTATTTAATTAATTAATTTATTTGTTAGTGGTAGGTGGGGGCACTCACCATCTACTCATTCAAAGTAGTGCTGCTCTCGGGTGCCTCCCCTTTCCTCTCTTCCTTCCTTCCTCCTCTGCCTTTCTTTCCTCTTCCCTCTGCCTATGGGTGACTCTACATTGAGTGACAAGCCAAATGGTTTCCTGTACACCAGGAAACCAATTACTATGCTGGATGGTATCCATATAATCAAATTATGGCACCTCATGGTTTAGTGG
The DNA here is from genome assembly GCA_018397915.1 of Birgus latro. Taxonomy (NCBI): domain Eukaryota; kingdom Metazoa; phylum Arthropoda; class Malacostraca; order Decapoda; family Coenobitidae; genus Birgus; species Birgus latro. The sequence continues at coordinate 989 of JAGKTI010021664.1, read as the reverse complement.
GTAATTAAGGGACTCCAATCGGATTGAGCCTGTGTAGGTTTATATCCAAGGAGTGGTTGGGGTTTATTGCTCACATAATGCCACTCAGGGATGAGTGAGGCTGGTCATATCTTAAATGTCAGGAGAAACTTGACTAGAACTGGGCTCCTATGCTCCTCATGGGGCAACACTGGATTAGATGATGAATGAGAAAATTAATTAATTTATTTATTTCAAATACTGAAAACTGGGTTCAAGTCAAAGGCTGTGAGCCCCATACCCTGAATCTCATATACTGTCCATATGGATCTAGTGATCTTCACCTAAGCAAATATTTAACACTGCAACCTGAAAACTGCAGCCATGCATAGTAGACAGACAAACAAAGAGACATACAACTGTTAATTATTACTGTAAAAAGAAGGTAAGTTCGATACCTCTGGGGGCAGATAGCTAAGAAGGCCCTGAGCGAGACAGCCAGTGTGTTCCTTGGTGGGTGCGGACTCTGCCATGCTGTGGTCCAGTAGGCTTAGCTTGATCTTGGCCTCCAGGAACACGTTGCGAGAGTTGAGGCGACCGTGGATGATGCCGCGGGAATGCAGGTACGACATGGCCTGGGCAACCTTCGGAAGAAAGATGACATTATAGCCATGAAACTGCATCACTCCCACAACTTGAATATGACATTATGGCTGCATGAAATTTGAGGGGCCTTAGCTGTGAGGTAGGAACGAATTTCCCTGGTTACTTGTCAAATCTACCCTCTAATCTGACTATACTTGGCCATCACCTAAATTAAGAGTGGTTAAGGATCTTTGTAAGGTTAGAGAATATGCACTATAGCAACGATGGAACACAGCTACAATGATGATGACAATGACAGCGACGATGATGATGAGGGAGTAGAGGTATGGCATGGCTTCAGCAACCTGAGGGAAAATGAAAAGACTCAGTGAAAGGGCATACAATGATGATGATGATTGTTATGCCATGTATTTGTGGGTCGACTT
>JAGKTI010021663.1:1210-15631 GCA_018397915.1 Birgus latro | reverse complement strand
GATGCGATCTCGGTATCAGACATGATCTGATACCCAGGATCGCCCTCATCGTCATCCAACCACTCACGCACTTCGTCGACATCCACATCGTCTCCACCCGTACGAAGCCTTGCATGAAAGTCATCCACATCAAAAAACAGAAAATCGTGCACCACGTCACTTCCATGAAGTAGGCGAGACAACCATTTTCTAAAGTCTTGACAGAGACTTCATTCCATGCATTTGCCCAGTTGTAGATGGCAGACTTGTGGGTGTATCGGCGAATGTTTTCGAGTGTTTTTTGTCCTCACATGTCACGTCCTTCCCTGCGATCGTCCTCGTTCTTGTACACAACCGTCACCTCGTCCAAAAACTTCCGTCGGTATAGCCTCTTCGTTGCCACAACCACTCCCTGGTCCATTGGTTGGATGAGAGCAGTTGTATTAGGTGGCAAAAACAGACACCTGATGCGACCATTCTCTGCCACCAACTCCTTGTCTGACGGATGCGCAGGTGCATTGTCAAGAATCAGGAGGGCCTTTACCTGGTCTCGTCGGATTTTCAGTGTCTCCGTCTGATAACGAATGACCTCCTTAACAAAGTGTCGGTGGAACCAATTCTTGAAGATCTTGGTTGTGAACCAAGCCTTCAGAGAATGATACCACACGACAGGAAGGGCATTCATTAACCCACGAAGGCACCTAGGCTGCTTTGCATGGCCTACAATAACGGGCTTGAGCCGGTGCATGACGTTAGCATTGGCACAGCACACAGCAGACACACATTGCTTCGAGAGCTTGGGGCCAGGTAAATGCTTCTCCGTCTTCTCAGCGAGAGTGTTTGTGGGTATTGAACGATAAAATAGGCCAGTTTCGTCATCGTTGTAAACTTGACCAAGAGTGAGGCCCTCCCTATCAATCAAGCCATTCACCTTCTGCCGAAACTGTTCTACTCCTTCGTCGTTAGCGTCCAGAGCTTTGCCATGGGTCTTAAGGTTGGTAAGTCCGTGTCGTAACTTAAACGCGAAGAGCCAACCTTCAGATGCCTTGAAGTCTGGGGCGTCGTGTAGCCTTGCGAACTTTTCAGCAGCAGCTTTCAGCTCCGTTCCACGTACCAACACACCAGCAGCTTGTTGTTGTCGATACCAAATCAACGTGGAGCGGTCAATGTCTGCATACTTAGGAGTAAACATCACCTTCCTCTGCACGTTTCGTCTGGTCTTCGATGCGAAATCAGCTGTGTAATGCAGTCGTTTGTCTCGGGACTTCTTGATATCAAACAAGGTGGAGCGAGAGAGGTTGAACTCACGTACGATGCGCCCTGTTGACCAGCCAGCGTCCACCTTGTCCAATATCTGCCTCTTCTTCTCCAGAGTCAGAACCACTCTCTTCCTCTTCTCAGGAGGCAGGGCCATCATCACACACATGATGAAGAAGGTGAAGAGCAGTATCAAGCACTGCAGGAGGTAGGGTATCCCCACAAAAGCAATCACTTCGGCCGCCATTTTCGGAGTTGTTCACGAGGGAGGAGGGGAGTGGGTAATGGCGACCGATAGTGGCATCACGAGTGTAAACAGAGGGGATCGGCGCGCGTGGGAAATTCAAACTGACGCGGTCCCAAAAAATCAGAAATTAATCGATTTTTTTTTCGGATTTTTTTGCATTTTGGGGGTTGGGCAGCCCAGAATGTCCGGTTAGTGAGTATGTCCGGTTATTGGACGTCCGGATATTAGAGGGATTACTTTATATACATGTATATATATATATACTGTATATATGCTATCAAATTTTTCGGAAAAAATTTCATTCTGATGGGGTGTAATGTCACAAATTTGCGAGATTGTGTATCTATACAAATTTGTGACCCTGTACAGTAGAGTTGCGATTTAAGACAAAACGAAATAACGATCTTACAATAACACAGGCATTTAATTTCTTCCATAATTACTTAACCCTTTGAGATTTTCAGCCCTCCGCCGATTGTGTCTGTGCCAGATTCAGCCAGGTGTACATAGAGTGCGACGTCATGCTGCGATATTTGTACGTAATTGGCCGCTGTACAGTAACTTTTTATGGAAGACTAATGAATGTGGTACTGTTTTAAAGCTAAATAGTTGCTCTTTATCGTAGTGTAACTGAAATAGGTAAATACGATAGCTACAAGGCCAGTAGGACGAGTAGAATTTAGCCGATAAGGAAAAATCGCTCACCCTTCTGTAGAAAAATATTTGTAAAAAAATAAGTACAGTAATCTCTTTGCTTTCTGGATGACCACTATCCGGTTACCTCACTGTTCGGACATCGTAAGCTGATGGTCTCCCCCCCCCCCCCCAAAAAAAAATCCATTTTTTTCCCGACCGTGTAAGTTTGAATTTCCCGCGCGCGCCAACCGGCTTCCTTCCCGCGCTCTCCCCTGTTAGCTTTCTCTCAACCCCTGTGAAGAGTGGACGGTTGTCAGATCGTTTGCGGTATTTCTGTTCTTGTTTAACCAATCATAATTCACAGTGCTAAGGATTAATTGTAGTTAAACACTGGATTACTGGACATGCTTCCAGAGCAATTATGACCACTGTAAAAACCTTAGAGGTGGGGGTAATATTCATTAACAACCATCATGGACATGTAACATTGTCAACTGCTAAGTATTTTTCCATAATCACATATAAATCCTCATTCTCTGGTTACATTTTATTTACTTCATGCTCTGTGTCCCATATTTGAGTACACAGGCTGTGAAAGAGGTGATTTTCTCAGTGATTACCATGTCTCTTACATAGGTTCACTATCTAGTCAACTGGTGAACATTTTTGCCCTACTCACCTCTAAATCATAATTTTCTGGTAACAGTTTATTTATTTAATGCTTTGTATCCCATATTTTAGTGCATAAGATGTGAGAAATGATAATTTTCATAGTGACTGCCACGTCCGTTACTTACTTACACTACTGCCAACCCGTGAACACCTATTCCTTACATACCTCAAATTCATCATTTTTTGGTTAAATCCATTATTTATGTGAATGGGGTCTTAAATAAGTGCTATGCATGTCCGGTAGGGAGGTAGGTAGGTGGTTTTCTGATTTAGGTTAGGTTAGCTTAGGATCAAGAATGACCAGTGCTGTTGGTGAACAGTGACCACCTTTGCCATACCAAACTCTTAATCATCATTTTTCCAGTAACAATTTATTTATCTGATGCTTTGTATCCCATATTTTAGTGCATAAGAAGTAAGAAATGATGATTTTCATAGTGACTGCCATATCCGATACTTACATTAAGCTGCCAACTCGTGAACACCTATGCCTTACTTAACTCAAATTCATCATTTTTGGGTTAAAATTCAATTAATTCATGCTTTGTGCCCATTATTTATGTGAATGGGGTCTTAAATAAATGCTATGCATGTCCGGTAGGGAGGTAAGTAGGTGGTTTTCTGATTTAGGTTAGGTTAGGTTAGGTTAGGTGAGGGTCAAGAATGACCAGTGCTGTTGGTGAACAGTGAACACCTTTGCCATACCTAACTCTTTTTCTGGTAACAATTTATTTATTTGATGCTTTGTATCCCATATTTTAGTGCATATGATGTGAGAAATGATGATTTTCATAGTGACTGCCACATCCGGTACAGGTTGACATTAAAAAATCCAGCCATCGAAAATCCTGTTCCTTCAGATTTCCAGCATGGATTTCGGAGAGCATCTCCCCATAAAATAAATAACTCAAAGTCAAATGGCCACCCCTTATGGGATTATGGTGTCTGGCAATAGATAGATAGATAGATAGATTTTCAAATTTACCGTATTGGCGCGCCACTGTTTTCTGGAGGAGCCGTTTATGTTTTGATGGCGCTGTACTCCAGAATCAGCTGTTCGGTCTTGTTTGCACCTCCTAACAAGCATTCCTGCTCATTCCTTCTCATTTTATCATTTATTTGCTGCTGTATAGCCCCATTATGGATTCAGCAAAGAAAAGAGGTGGCGTAAAACGTAAACATCGTGCGTTGTCGATCGCAGAGAAAGTGGAAATGCTAAAAAAAACTTAATAGCAGTGTGTCTGTGCGAACCATTTGTGGAACATACAACGTTAAAATTTTGTAGAACTATTTTATTTAGTTGGTAAACATTAAAATTTCATTTGCTTTTCATTTAGTGTTTAATTTTCTTTCTTTAAAGGACCGTACAGGTAGTAATTTTCTGTTAAATATATACAGCATATATAACCATAAAAAGTCCGGCATTTTCGAAAATCTGGCACTCCTCAGGTCCAGAGATTGCCGGATTTTTGGATGTCAACCTGTACTTACTTATACTAAGCTGCCATCTCGTGAACACCTATGCCTTACTTACCTCAAATTCATCATTTTGGGGTTAAAATTCAACAATTTCATGCTTTGTGTTCATTATTTAATGCATACTATGTGAGAAAGGGTGATTTTCATAGTGATTTCCATGTCTGATACTTACTTACACTTGTTGGCAAGTTGTGAGCACCTATGCCTTACTCACCTCTAAATCATCATTTTTTGGTTAAAATTCAATTAATTCATGCTTTGTGTGCATTATTTATGTGAAAGAGGACTTAAATAAGTGCTATGCATGTCCGGTAGGGAGGTAGGTAGGTGGTTTTCTGATTTAGGTTAGGTTAGGTTAGGGTCATGAATGACCAGTGCTGGAGCTTCAGGGCCACTATCCGGACAAGACCACTTTCCAGTCATGCCTTTGGCTCTATTACGTCAGATAGTGGGAAGATTACTGTATTAGAGTTATGTGAAATTTGATAGCACCATGTCAATCTACAGTAAATTCTCTTTCTATTGATATATAGGTTATTTTAGTTTTCACAGTGAAAAACGAACACTCTCGCTGTCACACTGGCAAATATCTATGCTAGTAATATCGATATTATTCATGGTTATTATGCATATCTTTCTGATGTACTTATCGCTGCAAAAACAAATAGCTGGAAAAGGATAAACATGAAAGTGTATATGGAACAAGGCCAGATAGGAGATGGAAAACATGCAAAAAAAATATATTGTTTCGTATGACTCGAATTCGAGTCATCAGAATCTCAACGGTTGGATTTACGATGACTCGAAAACGCATCGTCGGAATCTCAAAGGGTTAATAACATGGTAATTTCACTCAATTGCACGAGAGAAACTGTGTGGAACGTGGGTGCATTTAGGTATTGGATTTCCAGATTACTGCCTTTGTTTACAACTCGTGTTATGTTTTTGTCAGTCGCTGATTGGCTGCCATGACCCAATCCGACCCACGAGACCCATGTCTTAATACCACCTGCCAGCCCACAGCCTGCCTCAGTGTTCTGTGAATCATTGCTGTGGTGAGAAGTGTTTATTTGCTTATTTCCTTGCTCCTCACTTCCTCTCAGAACACTATGCATGTGGTTCCAAACTAACTTTAGTTATGCCCAAGCAATTAGCACCCTGGAAGTGCTATGAACACAACAAAAGCATTTATTCCAAAGGAAAATGTAAAGTTGTTGGACAAAGTGGCATCTGGTGTGGAAGCTATGCAAACGATCAGATAGATACAATGAGTCGGATGTTTTTAAAATGTGGATAGTTTCTTTGTTGGAAAAAAAAAAAGTTAATGATGTAGTAAAATTAATGTTTTCGCCTTTGGTGCAACGTAAAAAAAAAAAAAAAAAAGGCATTGTGCCCAAACTTTATGAACTGATGGTTTTGAGTACAGAAAATTTGGCTCTTATGGTACGTGAAGACACTACTTGTTGACGTAAATAGTTAGGTAAGATAATGACATGAGTTCAGTTCTTGTGAATTACTGTATACTGTTATACAAATTATATTGCTTGGCTGGCTTGTTTATTATTCACGATTACTGCATTTGTGTGTATCTGAGAAGTGAGAAGTTTGCAATCAGTCCATGCTGACAACTTCAGTATAGTTTTTTTCATTTCCTTTGCTGTTGATGACTAATGATTTTCAATTTTTTTTTAATAAGTGCGCCGAAAATGATTCTTGGCGAAATATGCGTGATACTAGGAGGCCATTATTCACATATTGATTAGGTCAGAAGTTGTTGCATGATTGGTGACGAGGACTTTCAAGAGACTTTGTGGCAATCCTTGGTGGATAAAATTTTTATGGCGAGTATTAGGGGGAAAAACTAGTCAGTTAGGATAGGTTAGAATGCAGTGATGTGTCAGGTCGGCGAGTATCATATGTAAACACACGTCTTAGGTGTCTTACGGCAGACATACTTATAATAACCTATCTTTAAATAAATTTTTAATGAAAAATATGGGGCGCCTAGAACCTAACCCCTATTTTACACGTAAATATATGTCACATTTTAGCGCGAAATTGATTTTGCATGAGGTTCTGCATAACCTATCTTCTGTTGTATGAGGACTCTACTGTACTTCAGTGGGACGCCATGAACTCTAGTGGAAGACCCACTGTGTGTCACTCAGTTTAACTGTCCTTGCATGCACTTTGATTGGGATGGTTTTTCAGAACATTTGTCACTGAGTCAAAAGTGACTGTTCTTAGGCACGACTTTAGTGCTTCACTGAGCGATTTTATTACGTGTGTATATCGTTCGCCCTGCCTCTGTTGACCGTTGAAGTTAGGCCACACCCACTTCTGGTGAACATGCCCATTTCTCATGCCTCTGTGTCCAGGCATGATAACATTGTTTCAGTTGGAGAGGGACCTTCGTTAAGGATAGACGTGTGCTGTGGCGAGGATTCCCGGGGATTCGACAACTCCCGAGCTGTGGGCCTTAATTTGGTGATGCCATTCCCCTCCACTCACTATAGTTAGTAGTTACTTACGGACGACCAAGAGTGAGATGGATAGCATGTGTCTCGAGCTGTGGGCCTCTCTGAGGATTCCTAGAGATCACCCATCTCTCCATTGGCAGCCCAGGGAGTATGGTCGTAGCTGCGGAGGAGCAGACAGGAAGATCAGCTTGCGATGTCTTAGCAACGACTCCAGTTTGCAGCCCCGTGACTCCACATCTCCAATTAACAGTATCTTTTCCCTGTTTTCAAGGCTTAAGATTATTATCTAGCTTGACTGAGTGAGTGAACTTATTTGCTTGATATTCTGAATTTAATTTGCTTGAGATTCTTGTATCATAAATTTATTTTGCTGAAATTAATAAATTTACAGTTCTTTTCTTTGACCTCGATTAAATGTAAGAATCTTCTATGAATTCTCCACATTTTGCTTACTTTAGTTTGCTACTCCAAGTTTGCACAAATTTCTTATATTAATCACGACTGGTATTTAGGCCAGTTCTTTGGTATTAATTCTTAAATCCGTTGTGCCAGCCATGAGTTCACACCAGCAAGATCCTGTTCGCTATTATTAGTATTAGTTATTGATTGTCGGGGGTAAGGACACTTCCTCAGAGGCCAACAGTAGTAACATTACAGCATTCGTGAGTGATTAGTCTCCACTGTGTACTGCTGAGAAAGTTTATAAAATTTTCATCTTAGAGAATCGGCGAAGTAAGCCGGCATAAAGTAGAATTTACTACTTGATATCATTAAGTCGATTCTTTTGTGACAACCAACTATTTATTGGCATTTCATTCGTAATCTTTAAACCCCCATGAAACTTACATGTTTCTTGCTCGTAATATAGAGTATTCAGTTCTTACTTCAAATGAACCCCTGTTCGGTAACCACTCTATCCACCTCCTCCACTTTTCCTCCACTGCTCCCCCAACCTCTTCATTCCACCATGCTGCACCTTTCTTCTCTGTAGTAGCAGTAGTAGTTGTTCCCTAGGGAGTCTGGCCGAACAGCCCCGAGTCCGTAAGGAAGCGCCATGGTCGAGACCGGGCTTTCCCACAGACCTCTCAAGGAGTGTATGTTGTGTTGTTGGTGTAGGTGATTGTGTGCAATGCAGTCTTCCATAATGTGCTTAATAGTATGGAATGCTGTGTTACATTTTTGACAGGCATCAACGACAGAGTCATCCAGCCTCTTCTGGTAACTTAAGAGGGCTGGATGATGCCCACATCTCAGCCTGGCCAGGTGGACCCTGTCCTCAAGAGGGAGATAGGATTCAGAAGGGTGGATATCAGGAGGCCGTGCGTGCAGCTGTGTGCTGTCTTTAACCCGCCCAGTCTCAACCGGTTTTTTACCCAGCTTACCCTCAGATCCCGACCGATTTTTTACTTTTTGTTTTTTGGCTTAAACCTCCACTTTTGGTGAGAATCTTCAAAAATTCATAGAGAAATTGCACTCCTGAGTTTAAAAATGTTGATACTGGTGTCATTCAACCTTAAGTTTTCCTTCTTTTTCAGGGTACCTGGCTAAAGAAAACGAACTATGGAAGGGTTAATTAATTCAAACCACTTTAAATTACATATTTATTTATTTATTTGGTAAAAATTTATGTGTAGCACAAGTCTATATTGGTTTTCACACAATAATATAGGTGATAAAAGCATTGTTCACTCACCCAAAACCCCAGTATATGGCACCTTCCTTTACGACATTACCACCTCATCACTTCTGTTTATTTCTGCCTCTAGCTTCTTTGTTTCCTTGTCCTCCACCTCAGGAATCACTTTCACCGTGAATTTCGTCACTGGAGAGACCGTGGGGCAACATACCTTTACTGGCCAGGTTACTGCTAACAGGTGAATTGCCCAGTGTGGGGGGAGGGGGGTTAGGTGGGGCCAGGCAGTAGCCCCACTCGACACCAGGTAGAGGAAGGTCTCCCACGTATGCCTACCAAAAATCACCCGCGAATGTTGAAAAATGTGCACACAATGGGCCTTGCGATTGAGTGACATACGATGCATGTCGGTGGGTCTGTCTGCGGAAAAAAGTACCGATGTGCATCGTACATTGGTGGGACTCGGCCGGTTAAGTGACTGAATGTGGCGGCGAGTGACCTGAGTATGGATATGCTTCTGGAAGCTGGTCTGAGGTGGGCAAGGGGGGAGAGATGACAGTATTTGTGTATGATATCATGTGCTGAGTGTTGTTTTGATGTTTCTTGGTGTGTGTGTGGATGTGCTGTCATGTAGTGTAGTGGATGTTGTGGGTTTTTGGAGGCTGCAGCGAGAATTTGGGTGCCTCTCATGTCTAGGTGATCCTTGACTTCGAGGAATTTAGTTTCTTGATGCAGGTAGACTGCAGGTGTAGTAGCTGTGCAGCCTGTGATTATTTTTAAGGCCTTGTTCTGTATGGTCTATAGTGTGTGTTAGTGAGGTTAGAAGCCCAAGCAGGGCTTGCAAAATTCATCATTGAATGTACATATTGTTTGTACTGTGGTCATGGTTTCTTTGTTGTGTCCAAATGTTGTATGGGCAAGTGACCTCAAGGCACTGAGTCTTGGTTTTATTTTTAATGTTTGTAATGTATTGTATGGTACACCAAGGATTTTGTGTGTGTGTGTGTGTGTGTGTATGTGTGTGTGTGTGTATTTACCTAATTGTATTTACCTAATTGTGATATACAGGAAATGAGCTACGCTCGTGGGGTCCCGTCTCTGTTTCTCAGTAAGTCAAATTTTGCCTTAAACTCATTTAAGTTTTTAGACCGGACGATCTCTTTGTCCAGGCTATTCCACAGGTCTATACATCTATACGGAAAACTAAATTTCTTGATGTCCTTCGAGCAGCTTGGCTTCTTTAGTTTCATTCCGTGTCCTCTTGTTGCTCTCTCATCCCACACAAACAGATTTTCTCTGTCAATTTTATCTACTCCTATCATAGTCCTGAACACTGCAATCATGTCACCCCTCTTTCTCCTTTCCTCTAAGGAGGGCAAATCCAGCCTTTCCAGCCTCTCCCTGTATGGCAAATCTGCCAGACTAGGGACCATCTTGGTTGCTGTTCTTTGTATTCTCTCAATCTTGGTTATATCTTTCTTTTTGTGTGGGGACCACACTACTGCTGCATATTCTAACCTGGGCCGGATCATGGCCACTATCAATTTTTTCATCATCTCCTCATCCATGTAATGAAATGCCACTCTTATATTGGTCAAGAGTTTATATGTCTCTCTCACTATCTTATTTATGTGCTTTTCAGGTGACAAACTATCCTGGACCAGCACTCCCAAATCTTTCTCTTCTCTCGCTTTTCTAATTGGTTCATTACCCATCAAATAATTCAATGATGGCCTCTTGGTACTTTTACCCATTTCCAATATTTTACATTTTTTTGCGTTGAATTTCATTTCCCACATCCGGCTCCAATCATATATCCTATCCAGATCCTCCTGTAGCATTTTACAGTCCTCTTCAACCTCTACCTTTCTCAAGATCTTTGCATCATCAGCAAACACGCTTGCATAGCTGTTCACTCCATCTACCATATCATTTACATAAATCAAGAACATTACTGGTGCCAACACCGAGCCCTGTGGGACACCACTTGTTACTTCCCTCCATCCAGATGTCCTGTCCTTTATTACTGTCCTCATTTGTCTGTCACTCAGAAAGTCTCTCATCCATTCCAGGAGGCTTCCCTTAAGTCCTCCTATATGCTCTAATTTCCATAATAGTCTCTTGTGGGGTACTTTGTCGAAGGCCTTCTCCAGATCTAAGTACACACAATCCACCCAACCGTCTCTCTCCTGTAGCACGTCAATCGCCCTTGAGTAGAAGCTCAACAAGTTGGAAACACATGACATTCCACTTCTGAATCCAAACTGACTTTCAGTCAAAATATTCATCTCTTCCAGATATTTTATCCATCTATCTTTCAGGATTCTCTCACACAATTTCGCAACCATACTGGTTAGGGACACTGGTCTATAATTCAGGGGTTCTTCCTTGTTTCCTCCCTTATAGATTGGCACCACATTTGCCCTCTTCCATTCCCGAGGCACTTTCCCCTCTTCCAAGAAGCACACAATTAAATTGTGAATCTTATCCGCCAGTTGTTCTCTGCATTCCTTCAGTACCCAATTAGAGATTCCATCCGGTCCTGGGGCCTTCCTTACATCTTGAGCTCCCAGTAATTTATACACTTCCTGCACTTCCACTTTTATATCTTTTATCACTACATTTCTTATCATTCCCTCTCCTTCCACAAACTCCCTTTCCTTAGTGAAAACCGACTGGAAACATTTGTTCATTACTTCAGCTTGCATTACTGCATCCTTGTAGACCTCTCCTTCTACTTTCAGTTTGGTGATTCCTTCCCTTTGCTTCAATTTGCCATTAACAAATCTATAAAACAATTTGGGTTCATCCTTACATTTGTCAATTATACCTTTTTCAAAGTTCCTTTCTTCCTCTCTACGTATTCTTGTATATTCATTTCTAGTTCTTTTATATTCTTCCTTTTTCCTGATATTACTTCTCTTTTTCCATTTGTTCCATGCCGTGTCCCTCTCTTTTTTCGCTATTATACACCTTCTATTAAACCACACCTTTTTCCTGTTTTCTTTCCCACTTACTCTTGGCACATATTTTTCCACACCCAGATTGTAGAGGTCTAAAAAGATATCCCACTTCCTCTGTATCTCTCTTGTTTCTCTGAATTTTCTCCAGTCCGCATTTTCAAAAAATTTTCTCAATTCTGCAAAGTTTGTTTTCCCAAAGTTGTATCTTCCTTGCCTATAAAGCTCATCTCTTGGCACCACGTTCCCTATTATCATCTGGAACTCAATGACCACATGATCACTTTTTCCTATAGGACACAGATAATTTAATGATTCAATTACATCAGGTTCTTTGGATAGTAGCAAATCTAATCTTGCTGGTGTGTCATCACCTCTGAATCGTGTCTCTTCTTTAACCCACTGTGTCATTACATTATTCATTGCTATATTTAACAATTTAGTGCCCCACGAATCTTCGCTGCCTCCCGAGTCCCATTCCTCCCAGTTCACCTCTTTACAATTAAAGTCACCCATTAGGATTATATTGTTGCTTTTCTCGATCACTTTCTGTAGATAACTAACCATGTCTGACAACATCTCCTGGTATTCATCGTCAGTGAGGGAAGAAGATATTCGCAGGTTTAAACGTACAGAAATGACAATGATTAGGTGGATGTGCAGTGCGTCCCTGCGTGCAAGGCCTGGGGGGGGCTGGGTTTACGATAGAAGAGTTGAGAGGTAGGATGGGACTGGAGTGTATTGGTGTTGTGATGAGGAGAGGTAGGCTGAGGTGGTTTGGACATGTGGAGAGGATGGGGGAGGATAATTGGGTACAGAGGGTGAGAAGTGTTAATATTGGGGGAGGGGTAGACCGAGAAAGACATGGGACGAGGTCATTAAATGTGACTTAAGGGTTAAGGGACTGAATAGGGAGGCTGCCAGAGATCGAGCAGCATGGAGAGCCGCCATTAGGTGACCAAGGCCGACACATGCAAGCCTGTTGGAGCCTTCAAAAACGAAACGAAACGAAACGAAACGATTCCATGCTCTCGTCTTAGGGGGAACATATACCACTGCCATATCTCTCTTACCATTCTCCCCAGTTTCTAGTTTCAAATTTATGGCTTCGGCCCTGCCCTCTGCAATTTCCACAGTATCTACGTTTATGTTGTCCTTCACTGCTATCATCACTCCTCCTCCCGTTTTTTCTTTTCTGTCTCTTCTCCATAATTTGTATTTCCCACCTCCCATATGAATATCAATATCTTCTTTCAATTTAGTCTCTACAAAGCACATAACATCAGGCTCGTGTGCCCTCAAAAAATCATTGATTTCTAACCTTGCCGATATTAGTCCATCAATGTTTGTGTACGCCACTTTCAAACTTTTTTCATCGTTTTTTATTCTCTCGTCTCTCCTTCCTTCCGTCGGTACCACTTTCTCAATTTCTGGTCCATAACTCTCCAATAGAACTCTGTCTTCTCTTTCTCCGTTCGTTGTTCGTTTTTTATCTTTGCTTCCTTTACTAACTCCTTTAATTTAGCTCTTTCCTCTTCATTTGCATCTCTCCTAATCCAAACATTTTTAAACCCCTCTTTCTCTGACAATTTCCACGTTCTACTTATGATTTCATTCACTATTACTTGGGACTTAAACTTTACTTTCAAGGGCCTTGCCCCACCATCCTCGTACTTTCCTAACCTAAACACTTCTTCAATCTCTTCTTAGGCTTCATTGTTTCCTTCCATAACCACTGCTATTATTTCTTTAGCCTTGCTCGGTTCCTCTCTCTCTCTTTCAGATCTTACTGTCATTCGTTTTTCTTTTATTCCTGAGATTATCACACATTTTTTCTTGTCTGCTACATCCCTGACCAAAGATTCTCTACTTCTTAGTACTCTAACCACTTCCTTCTCCACTTTTTCCTTACTTTGTTGTTCTATGATTTCCTTCAAATTTACATTTCCTTCCTCCTGTATTTTCTTCCATCCCTTATGTTGCTCCTTAATTTCCTGAATATGCTCATCTTGCCTCCTCGATTTTGATTCGTATTCATCTAGTTTACTTTTTATTCTGTCCCTTTCTTCTTCCAACCTCTTATTCTCCCTCTTCAGCTGTTTTATTTCATTTGATGCGGATTCGTTATTGGCCTTTAATTCTGTAACTTCTTTTTCTTGTTCCTCACTACGTGTGGTAACTTTTTCCAGTCTATTCTGTAGGACTTTGATCTCTCTCTCTTGCTCTATGGTCCGTTCCTGCAGCTGCTTAATTACTTCCCATACCTTTTTTAACTCCTGGACATTCCTCTCCGCCGTTTTCTCTACTCCTGCTACTCTCGTTTCTTGCAGCTTATCACTTCCTTTGCCTACATTTAGCTCGGTGAAGCCCACAAATTCCTCCTCGCCAGTTGTAAACAATCTTCCGTCTCTCTCCGCCATGATGCAACCATATGGAAACTTTCTTTTTCACTTTGTCTTGTATTTTTAGGGCCGAAACTTGCGTTTTTTTAAACTAATATCCGACGGGACCACCACTCACGCATTCAACCACATAATCACAATAGGCTATCTCCTTTTCGCTGCTAGTTCTGCGATTATTTCCCCTCGATCCAGGAGCAGCTTCGCCTCTCCCCCTCTGCGACCTGTGTGTGTGTGTGTGTGTGTGTGTGTGTGTGTGTATGTGTGTGTGTGTGTGTTTTATGTGTCTGACTGTAAGCATAGGCTTCACAGCCTGCTATCAAGGCCCAGTAGTACTCCTACATACCATACACCTCCACATGTCACACTTCAGCACTAACCGTCCATACTGAATACATGCTAGGGCAATCTCATACAGGACTGGTGCGTTGGCATTAGCGGGGGTATTTTTACAACATGTTGGCGGGTCTTCTGGTAGATCAGTAAAACCTGATTTAATGAAATTCAAATCCTTAAACTGTTCCCTGCCCCAGCAGGGATTTGAACCTGGGTCCGGTAGGACTGCAGGCCACCTCTCTACCGACTGAGCTGCCGCCTGTGTGTGTGTGTGTGTGTGTGTGTGTGTGTGTGTGTGTGTGTGTGTGTGTGTGTGTGTGTGTGTGTGTGTGTGTGTGTGTGT
>JAGKTI010021662.1:0-15631 GCA_018397915.1 Birgus latro | reverse complement strand
ATGTGGACTCATTATCTCACCAGAAAAGAGTAGAATCTTCACTTCCCGTCCAGCAAGAACACTACCTGTATTCTCTGTCGGGGATTGTGTTATTCCCCTATGCATCTTGGGGCACCGGTACGGATTTCTCCCTCCATTCCTGCAAGACAACGTGTGCATCCGATTGTTCAGGGTCTGCTAACGCGGCTACAGCAGCGCCTAAAACCTCTCAAGTGGCTTACTAATTATGCTGCCGGGGTGTGTATTCCTGTAGCACGATCCATATACATAGCGTTCATTCGATCAGTTGTTGATTATCTCTCCCCTTCTCTTTGTCAACTTTCCAGAACAGCCATACAACCTCTTGAGAAGTTCCAAAACGCAGTAATGAGACTTATCCTGGGCTGCCCTGGCTCACCCAGAATTGTCAACATGCAACTTGAACTCAACCTACCACCACTTGTTGAGAGAATATACTCCATGGTGACGTATTCAGCGTTAAGTGCTTGCATTATCCTCAGCTTTCTCCCCACTACTCTCACATCATTCGGACCTCCCTTGATCCCACTGCACCAAGACCTTTGCTTTGAAGTGGTGGCCGCACTCTAGTTAATACTGTTTGTTCATATGTCCGACAGCTAAACATCAACATACCAGTGGTTACGGAGGAGGTGGACTGTGGCATTCCACCTTGGCAGACCCCTGTTCCTGCTGTCTCATACACTCCGGCCTCCAAGACTGACCTGCCTCAGCTTCAGAAACAGCTAGCTTTGGAGACTATCGCCAGGCTGTCATCTTCCCTCCCTTCGGCCCACCATATCTACACTGATGGCTCCCTGCAGGAAGATGGAAGTGCTGGTTGTGCAGTGTTTTCCCCAAGTCTGGATCCACCTCAAGGGGGCTGGTTGGGCCGTCGACTACCAACCTCATCGAGCTCTACATATTGCGAACTACATGGACTCCGCGATGCAGTTACTTTATTAGTACGGACGAACAACAGCGGCTTGATCATCTGTGACTCACAGTCGGCCCTCCATGCCCTCTCCTCTCCCAGGCCTGCATATCAACACATAGTTATGCAGATTCTCCGTCAGTTGGCCACTGCCCGCGATCGTTCGCTGGTGGTGCACTTTCTGTGGATTCCTTCTCATATTGGTCTTGCAGCTAACAACACCGCTGATCTCATTGCAAGTCCTGCCTGCTGACTGGATCTGCCTGCTGTGGATGCCACTAATGTCTTCCCCATTTGCTACAAGCAGATAATACGCAGAGCAGCCCGCTCCCCTGTTCTCCACCGCAGAAATGCTGAGAGGACTCACAGTGTCTACCCAACATTATGACCGCTTTCTACATCGGCCCCATAGCTATCGTCGTAGTGGTCTTATGGTTCGTCGACATAACGTGGTGTGTGCCCGCCTCAGACTGGGATACCGACCTGTGTGGCAAGTGGCTGGGGTGGACAACGCACCTCGTTTCTCCTCCTGTAAGCTGTGTGACGCACCCAATGCCAACACCCTTGACCACTATTGCCTGCAATGTCCACTTGTCTCTGATTTAATACCACACGGACTCACATTAGTGGACACTTGTAAACATTTATTGGATGATGATAATCTATATGTTATTCTCATGCGTCATCCACACTTTGGTGGGTGTTAATTTGTTTTAGCTAGACAGTGTGTCCTGCGTGGCACGAGTTCCCTTGTACTCACCTCACATTTGCCCACATGGCACACTGTACTAGGTTTGTCGCCTTCGGGTGTAATAAATTAATCAAATCAAATAAAATCAACATCCTTTGAGACTACTACAACCAGCCTAGACATTGATTCCGTCTATTGCGGTGGACGTGACGTCACTAAAGTTTAGAAGCACACCACGAAAATGAAACCAATACTGTCATGCTAAGCTTCTTACTGTGGTACACCTTTTGCCTATACTATTTTTGGCTAAATTATATATAGTTCAGTGTCTCATGTAGATAAATGCTCAATATGCTATGCATGTGAGGATATTCGATAATGTAACATACATACGAGTATAAACTGTGATGCGTGAAACCTGCTTCACCGTTCTCGAAGCAGTGTGACCTTCGACTGTTAGTGCTCTGAGTACAGGGAGATGATGACGTGTGTGTTAGCTTTGCATCACTCCTTTGTTTCACTGTCATCATTTATTATTATTATTATTATTATCATTATTATTATTATTATTATTATTTAAATTATTATCATCATTATTATTATTGTTATTATTGTTATTTCGTTTCATTTAATAAATGATGCTGGCTACGTAATGTCGGACATTTGACACATGTAACATTTACGTCTGTTACATTGCTTAGCGACTTAAATGAACATGATATTAAATACTAGAATCATCAGTGTTATGTAATTTAATGCAATAGACGCTACAAAAACCATTTGCTCATACGTTAACAATTTCTGATAAGATTATCGACATCATGGTTTAAGTGGTGGTGATAGTGTGCTGAAGATACCGGGGACGCCTGTGTGTGTGTGTGTGTGTGGTGTGTGTGTGGTGTGTGTGTGTGTGCGCGCGCGCTTTATTTATTTATTTTATACAATAATCATTATATTTTGCCTTTACTGTCATTTGACCGTATATTTTGCATCCATCTAACAATCGGTTTTCATAAAATATACGTGTCGTGCATGACTCCACACTTAAAGGTGAATCATGGACATTTCGCATCGCTTGCACAAAGAAGCAGATCGAATTCACCAGACTCTACGTTGGTGTAATAAGGTTGGTTGATGTAAGATGGTTACTGTCTGCACAGCATGTAATACTAAACATACAGTATCGATTTGTAAAGTTATATTACATTAAGCCTTTTGTGTTAGCATTCACATTACATTTAATGATTATGGTAATGATTCATGGAGTCACATAATTGTTTTAAGGCCATACTGCAAACTATTAACGACATCAACAATAGCAAAACTCAATCACCACTCCCGTCCCACGTAACAGGACGAGGCCCATTCATTCACAGAAACTTACACTACTGCTGCCACGCTGCCACATTTGGTCAGGGGGTAGGGTAGGGAAGTAGTAGAGGGGGTGTAGAAACTCCTTTCCACAACTGTACCACATTAACACCATGAAAAGTATTCCTTCACAACATACCCGACAAGAGTAGTTTGGATCTACGTTGGCCACGTCGGTAAATATCATGACGACTATTATTGCTGTTACTGGTAAAATTTGTGTGATGGACTGGAGCGTCGTCTGCAATATAAGTTCTGACGTCATCGCCAGTATGGCGGCTGCTTCCCTCCAGCCGCAAAGAATTAGATATCACGTCTTGATCAGTGTAACTGATAAATTAAATTAAGATATATATACCATAAGCTTCTACGTACATGACAGAGTGCACTTCCCATGTTTACCCAGAACCGGCAACACGTCTGTTATGCCGGATAATTCTGATGAGAGTTTACCATAATAATAAACAATAATAATAATAATTATAATAGCAAATACTAATTATAACAATAATCATAATAATAATAATAATAATAATAATAATAATAAACTAATAATAACAACAAAAATAATATAAAGCCTTGCAGCCCCATCGAGCCGCTCAGCACGCCTAAATTAGGGCCATCTCTAAACAAGGTTTCATCATGGAGCAAGTGCTTTGCAAAGCGTTTGCCCAGTGAGAGTCGTTTCTGAACAACTACCACCGCCACCACAACCTCCACAGCTGCCACTATCGCCATCATCACAGCTACCACCACCACCAGCACTGCTTCCGTCACAGTTACCGCAACCACCACCACTACCACCACCACCATCTTCACGGCTACCACCACCACCACAACTACCACCATCAACACCACAGTTACAACCACCACAGCGACCACCACCATTACCACCATCTTCACAGCTGCCGCCACCACCACGACAGCTTTTTTGTTTTTTTTAAATGCAAGAAAGACGGAACCAAAGGCCTATGATAAGCCCGCAAACCGTTCCTTCCAAGAATAAACAAAAACAACACAAAAGAGAGCCAAATTCAAGATCCGTTCATTTTGAGATGCCTGGACACACTGAGTTTGAAAGACTGGGGATTATAGGAAGTAGGAAATACAGACAGAAGAAGACAGTTCCAGAGTTGACCAGTTGCATAAATGAAGGACTGGAAGTAATGGATAACTCTTGCATTAGAGAGTTGGACTGAAAAGGGATGAGAGGGTGTTGCTAGACGGGTACTACGTGCCCGTCGTAGAGGTGGAGGGATGCAAGTAGACAGTTCAGAGGAACAGTGGCCATTGAAGTAGCTATAGAAAAGAGATAAAGATGCAACAGTGCGGCGAAGAGACAGAGGTTGAAAAGAGCTAGTAAGAGGAGGAGAGTTAATGAGACGAAAAGCCTTTGACTCCACCCTATTGAGAAGGGCTGTATGTGGGGATCCTCCCCACACATGAGAGTTGAACTCCAAACAGGGGCGAATGAAACCCGTGTATAAAGTCTACATCTGTGTAAGGGTAAAGAAGGTTCGGAGTCGGCTTAGCACACCCAATCTCTTGGAAGCAGATTTCACAAGAGATGTAATATGTTCTTTCCAAGATAAATCCCGAGTGAATGAAACCCCAAGCATGTTCAAGGATGATGAAAGAACGAGCTGGACATTATTAAACATCAGCGGGTACTCCTGTGGAAGGTTTTGTCTGATTGATAGGTGCAACTTGGAACTGAGTCTTTGATGCATTAAAAACAACAAGATTATTTTTACCCCAGTCAGAGATAAGAGCCAAGTCAGACATTAGGTGTGCCATAGCCTCATCCCTTGTTTGTTGAAGTAACTGCTGAGATGGGCGTTGCGGGAACCGAATGGAAAGGTGAAGGATGGAATCATCATCGTATGAGTGGATAGGGTTAGATGTACAGCTTAGAAGGTCATTGATGAATAAAAGGAAGAGAGTTGGTGATATGACAGAGCCCTGAGGAACACCACTGCTGATAGATCTAGAAGAACGGTGGCCGTCTACAACAGCGGCTACAGAACGACCAGAAAGGAAGCTAGAGATGAAGGCACAGATAGAAGGATAGAAACCGTAAGAGGGCAGTTTAGAAATTAAAGATTTATGCCAGACTCGATCGAAAGCCTTTGAGATGTCAAGAGCAATGGCAAAGCATCCGCCAAAGTCCCGAAAGGAGGATGTCCAGGAGTCTGAAAGATAGGTGAGAAGATCGCCAGTGGAGCGTCCCTGGCGGAACCCATACTGACGATGAGAAAGAAGGTTGTGACAGGAAAGATGCTTTAAAATTTTTCTGTTAAGAATAGACTCAAACACTTTCGAGATACAGGATGTTAAAGCAATTGGACGATAGTTAGAGGGTTGGGAATGGTCACCCTTCTTCGGGACTGGCTGAATGAGAGCAAACTTCCAGCAAGAAGGAAAGGTACAAGTTGACAGACAAAGGCGAAAGAGTTTACCTAGGCAGGGTGTAAGCACAGAAGCACAGTTCTTGAGGACAACAGGAGGGACCACCACCACCATCACAGCTATCATCACCAACACCACACCTACCACCACCAACACCACACCTACCACCATTTTCATCAGAGTAAAATCGTCTGCTCATAGCATCAATGAAGTAACAGACATTATAATGGAGTGTAGATGTACAACCCCCCAGTCCCTCTATTTCTCGCTCTCTGGAAAGACGAATGAAACGCCATGGAAATACCCCTTCGCATCTTCCACGTGTGCGTATTGTGTCGCCAATGGAGGTGACATATGGCCGGCTGCTGGATCACACTCTTGCTTAATCCTTAGTCTGCAGGTCGCTGATTGGTTTGTTACCTTTTCCTCTCTGACCTGACCATCTGCGCTGCTATGCGAGACCACACAAGGTCACTTACTCTTTTGTTGTTAGTACTTTTGTTGTTTGTCATGTAGAGTGCCTGCAAAGCTTTTCTTTGTGCCTTTGTTAGATTTTTCTCTAATATTTCTGTTTCTCTCCATTTTAGTAGTTGATGTTTTTCACCTATGTGGTTGACCAGGGCACTAGTTATCCGATTATGTCTTACATGAACTTTATGCTCCCTTAGCCTCGTTTCTATGTCCCGACTGGTTTCTCTGTAGTAGGCTCCTTTGCAACCACTACAGAATATCTTGTACACTATGCTATTTTCATTTTCATTTTTTTTTTATATATTTTGGGCTTTCTTCTTTCTTTCTTTCTTATTATGTAAATTATTTTCTTACCTGGTGATGTCGCTATGTTTTTGTTGGTATGGCATAGTGCTTTTCTAAGGCTAATGACTACGTCCGAGTTTGGTACTTTAGGTACTTATCCTGTCTTTATCTGCCTCTGCCCTTTTCTAAGAGCATTAAGGATTTGTAGTGTAGAGTGCCTCCAAAGTGAATCAGACTACATGATTAGTGCCGTTCTATAACTTGGATACCCCAAGGGCCTTCTAGTCACACTGAAAGAAAAAGCAAAGCAAATAATAGAAAGGGGAAAGTCAGATAAAAGACAGGATAAGTACCTAATAGTACCAGACTCGGACACAGTCATGAGTCTTAAAAACGCACTACTCAATACCAACATAAAACATAGTGACATCATCAGGCAAGATAATAACTGACGTAATATAAAAGAAAGAGGGCTCCCCAAATGAAAATAACATAGTATACAAGATATCCTGTAATCGTTGAAAAGCAGCCTACTATAGAGAAACCAGTAGGGGCATAGAAACGAGGCTGAGAGACCATAAAGCTGATGTAAGATCTCCGCATAACTAGCGCCCTGGTCAACCACATAGATGAAAAACACTGTCTGCCAAAATGGAGTGAAGCAGAAATCTTAGAGAAAAATCTAACAAAGGGATAAAGAAAAGCTCTGGAGGCACTCTACATAACAAAAAATAAAAATAATAATAACAAAAGGGTAGGTGACATGGTGTGGTCTCGCACAGCAGCGCAAATGGTCAGGTCTGAGAGGGAAAGGTGTAACGGTCCAATCAGCGACCTGCAGACTAAGGATTAATCAAGACTGTGATCCAGAAGCCGGCCATGTAAAGCAAACTAACCCGGTAAAAGTTCATTTCTCTGAAGAAGCCTCTGTGTGAAAATGGTCAGGAATAAATTTCTGTCTCAGACTCGTGTTTCTCTACACCACTTATAATCTGTCATAATGTCTCAGCAATAATAATAATAATAATAACAACTAGAACCCTGTAACTGTCCTGCAGAAAGTCACTAGTCACCATCTACTGTTTCTTACAATGTTTCTTGCAATGATCTTGATCCCACTGGGGAGATATATGGAATATTTTTTATATCAGCGGTGGACCATGCCTGGACACATAGCCTGGGCTTTTCAGATTCCTTGAGCAGGTCGGACTGAAATCTCCAGTAGACACAACCAATTTAGCTTGGTCACAATATAATACTGATATGACTCTGACATGCCATTCCACTGTGCATAAAATGATATGGATTTTTTTCTGTCAGCAATGGCCCATGCCAGAAGGCATAACTGGGCCCTACAGATTCCTTGCGCAGTACAGTGGATCGAATTCCTACGAACTTAGAGTTGCTAGTTTGAAACATGGTGGAAATGATGCTCCATCACGGATACTGTGCCACTGCGCAGACAGTTTTTTATATTATTTACTCTCACTCCAGCAACTTTCACTCCAAAATCGGAGAAATTATGACAAAAAAGAAGAATCTGAATGATACGAGTTAGTGGATTTTTCGCAAGATTTAGTTTTGAACGAACCATAAAATCATCTGCTTCCCTGTATTTAGTATATACAAATAGTATTCTGCCAATACAACAAAAAATTACAAGTCGCAGATGTATATGAAATACCAAACAGTGACAAGCAATATAATGCATTTCCAATCTATTTCATTAGGAAACGTCATCACGAAGTCTTTTTTACTCTCACGCTTCGGGAAATCTCTGCGAGACCGCTTACATTGCAGAAGCATGCCACGTCACGCCTGGTGCCCGTAGACTTTTTGTGTGGTCGATGTTACATCTTTGACGCAACTCTCCACACTTTGAGAGTGACAAGGGTAGCGTTGATCCAAGACTGTGGGTTGGCTGTCATTCACTGTGACCTCCAAAAGATGAGGGAATGTGACAGACGATTTGTCTAGCTGCCCCAGCTCAGTGTAGTTCTTGGCCTGGAAATCTGTCTTACAACGCAGATTTGTCAAACACTCTGACATCGTCGCTGTCGTTCTCCCGCGCTCACTGAATAAGTGCAACAGCCACGCAACGTACGTGTGGAACTTCATCAGCAACAGCTGACAGCATAACATATTCAGTGTGACAGAAGTAACTGTTATTTCTGAGTATTAGGCGAACGATGCCATGATCTTATGGTGGTAATTCTGACAAGTTCCACCATACAGAAGGAATTCTTGGTGCCATCCTGACACGAACTGTTCACTCTCACTTTGAACCAAGCTGGCATGCAGTAGCTGAGAATGAATGAAACAAGTCGTTTCAATACTGGAGATGGCTCTTCTGACATGTACAGTCGCAGTGTACGGTTGGCTTTAGTTCGTCATCGGGCATGCGTCAGTGGCCCTGGCTGCATAGATGGGTTCAAAACTATGCCTTCGGCTCCTCCGACTTGCACTGAAGGACATGCGCAGTGCAAGTACTGCTGATCTTTGCTGAGATCCTTCTCGACTTCATCTGGTAGAGTGCAAGTTTTTCCACACACCCGTTCGTAGTCTATAATTGTCAGATCCTTTGGATAGAACGTTCTCTTAATCACAAACTGTAACACCAACATAGAATGGGTGAAAAAAAGACTCAATCAAGTGCACCCGAAAATACAATTCACTGCAGAAAAAGAAAGTGATGGTGTCATACTTTTCTTGGACACAGAGGTTATCAGATCAGGAAGCAAGGCTAAATATAGAGCATACAGAAAACCTACTAACAATGACGATTTTATTCACTACTTAAGTGCACACGATGAGAGAACAAAAACAGGAGTGATGATAGGGTTCTTCCTACGAGTATTAAGGATATGCAGCCAAGAATTCCTAGGGGAGGAATTTTGGCATATAACTGAGACTTTCATCAAACTGAGATATCCCAAGGGTCTTCTGGTCAAACTAAAAGTAAAGGCAGCGTCCATAATGGAGAAGAAAGAGAGAAAAAGACATAAAACAAGTATCTGATTGTTCCACAGTCAGAAATTGTCACTGAATTACGTAGGGCACTGCACACAGGATACAACATCATTAGTGCCACAGGACAGCGAGTAGGTGATGTGGTGAAAGGGAAGAGATGCAATATAACAAATGAGAATAATGTAGTGTACAAGATTCAATGCAACGGATGTGACCACAATTATTTCGGAGAAACAGGCAGAGGTTTTGAAGTGAGAATAAAAGAACATAGAGCAGACTTGATATTCCACGTCCTAGTAGTGCATTAGTCAACCACATTGATGAAAAAGGTCATTTGCCACAGTGGAACAATGTCTCAATATGAAAGAAAGGACTCTAAAAACAACAGAGAATAGTGGTGGAATCTTTGTACATCACAACCAATAAAAACATTAACAAGAGGACAGGAGACATGGTATGGTCAAAAACAGCAGCTAAGGTGGTTGCCTCGTGGAGGGAGCGGCCACCTTAATGATACCCTTTGGGGATAGGATCATCTAGCTAGCGACGCACACCTGGGACAGGACACAGATCTGACAGCCCGCAGAAGGCGATATCCCATCACCTGCATATAAACTCAGCAAGTCCGTGAGTTTTTCAATACCCCTGAAGACGCCACAGGCGAATCAGGAATAAATCTCACCTCTGTTTCACCAGTGTTTCCTTCCACCTCCTTCCCACACTTGTCATAATGTTTGTACAGTAATAATAATAATAATAATAATAATAATAATAATAATAATAATAATAATAATAATAATAATGGAAATAATAATAATAATGGAAATAATAATAATAATAATAATAATAATAATAATAATAATAATGATAATAATCTGTCTATCTATTGCCAGACGCCTTAATCCCGTAAGGGGTGGCCACAAACAAATCGCCTCCATGTCACCCTGTCCCCCGCCATTTCATTGCCCTGCTCCCAGCTCACACCCCCCTCTCTCATATCTCCACTCCATCCCTCCATCTCATCCTTGGCCTTCCCCTCCCTCTCCCCCCTTCCATCTCACTCACATACACCGCAATGTTTTTGGTTGGGTAGAAAATTGGCTCTCTGGACAAAAAGCAAAGAGTTGTAATTAATGAAAAAGAGTCAGACTGGATAAACGTTACAAGTGGAGTGCCACAGGGTTCCGTGTTAGGTCCTATTCTTTTCTTTATATATGTAAATGATATTGACGAAGGATTGTGTTGTAAGATTTCAAAATTTGCTGATGATACTAAAATAGGTAACAGAGCAGATACAGTACTGCAAAGGCAAGCAATTCAGAGAGATCTTTATCAGTTTTTTAACTGGGCCCAAGATTGGCAAATGGATTTTAATATTACTAAATGCAAAGTACTAAACACTGGCAGTAAAAATGTAAGAGCTAGTTATAGCATGAATAATGTCCAACTTGATAGGGTAAACCACGAGAAAGACTTAGGAGTTATAATAACAGACGATTTGAAACCGAGCAAACAATGTACAGAAGCAGTGAAAAAGGCCAACAAACTGATTGGATTCATAGGCAGAGCATTTGAATATAAGTCCGATAATATCATTCTCACTTTGTATAATTCCTTAGTACGCCCGCACTTGGAGTACTGCGTTCAGTTTTGGTCACCGTATCATAAAAAGGATATGGAAAAGCTTGAAAGAGTGCAGCGAAGGATGACAAAAATGATACCTAGATTGATAAATAAACCATACGAGGAACGTTTAGAAGCCTTGAATCTCTTTACCTTAACTAAACGGAGGATACGAGGAGATTCAATTCAAGTATTCAAAATATTCAAAGGACAAGATAACATGGCTGTCAATAAATACTTCACAGTTGATCACTCGAATTATACTAGAGGCAATGGGCATAAAATAATTGGCAAACTATTCCATTCACATGAAGCTAAGCATTTCTTCCTCAATAGAGTTGTAAATATATGGAATAAATTGCCCTCCAATGTAGTAAACTGTAATACAGTACTAACCTTTAAAGGTCGCCTGGATAAATATTTGTCGTCTAACCCCCAGCTTACTATGTTTACTCCTGAATAAAACACTTGTATAAATTTTTATTTTATTCTACTCTTTTAGAGCCTGGATCAATTTACTAAATGCAAATATATGCACAGTGATAATGTTTTAAGTTTCTTCCCGCAGAGCCCAACTGAGACCATGGGATCACTATATTTACATGTATCTGTAACTTTTGAATTCCTGCAGAGTCCAACTGAGACCACGGGATTATTAGCTATATTCACGTGTATCTGTTTCTTTTGAATTCCCGCAGAGTCCAGCTGAGACCACGGGATTAATGTGTTCACGTTGTTATGTCTACAGAGTCTCATCATCCGCAGACGCCCCGTCAACTCACTGTACCCATACATAGTGTCATACGTTATTTATTTATTCGATTATTCATTGTACTTTACTACTTTCTCTTTCAGGTTATTCATACTGGTAGCTTAAAGATAATGTATTATGTAATGTAGCTTTTCCTTTTCAGTCTTTCCTATGAAATTTCCATGTCAGTTTTTCCATGCTGCATGGTGGTCTTTCTCACTTTTTCTTGCCAGTTTTGGCTGGAGGGTTTGGAGGTGGGGGAAGCCTTCTTGCTTTACTATCCTTATCCTTCAGCATGTAGAGTTAGATCTTGTAGTCATAGTCTACTCTGTAACAAACAGCCTCGAAAGGACCATAAGGTCTGTTGCTGTTTGCTTTCCTATGTACTCCTATGTACTCTTCGTCAGTCTCTCACTCGCCATCCTCTCCACATAGCCAAACCACCTTAATGTGTTTCTCCTGACGCTTCCTATTACATCCATATCCACACCACAACACTCCCTTACTTCGTCATTTGTCAGTCTGTCTCTCCATGTGACTCCACATGCTCCTCTCAAGTAACTCATTTCCACTGCTCTCACTCTTGACTTCTGTCCCTCCAACAAGGTCCAAGCTTCACTTCCATAGGTTAGAGTTGGTATCACAATACTATCATGTCGCTCACTTCCCTGTTTCTCATCACTGCTATCAAGGAACCAGCAACTTTCTTCGTTGTTGTACCCTTTCAAGCACTTCACCTTCTAAACTTCCATCCTTACTCATCACACTACCCAAGAACTTAAATGCACTCACATATTCCATTTCCTCCTCATCCAACCTCACTGTACATTCACTGACTTCACTTGTCTCGAAGACCATAACTTTACTCTTCCCTACATTCACCTTTAGAGTCCGTTTCTTACACACTCTCCCAAACTCATTCACCAAGCGTCTTTACTTAACAACACAGTATCATCTTCAAACAACAGTACAGGGAGTTTCCAAACAATGCGCTCTCTCACTAAGTCTGGTCCAAAATCCACTGCCCTACCTTGTATCTCTTTTATTACCCCATCTATATACAATCTGAACAACCATGGAGGCATGGCACATCCATGTTTCAATCCAACCTTAAAATAGAAAAATTCACTCAGTTCACTATCTACACGCACTACAGCCTTAGGACCCTCATACATACTCTTCAGGGCCTTCAGCAACTTCCCATCCACTCCATATATTCTTAATACTTTCCACAATCCTTGTCTATACCACCCTGTCATATGCTTTCTCCAAATCCATGAAGGCCGCATACAACTTCTTTCCCTTCTCTAGAAACTTTTCCACTAAAGATCTAAGAATGAATATCTGATCTACACAACCTCTCCCCTTCCTAAAACCTCTCCAACTAATTCCTCTTTTATTTCCCTAACTCTGTCAATAAGTATCCTACCATATACTTTCCCATAGAAGACAAATACCCCTATGATTACAACACACTTCTTTTTCCCCTTTTCCTTTGTACAGGGGAATAATTATATAGTAATTATGATAATAATAATAATAATATTAATAATCTATCTATCTATTGCCAGACGCCTTAATCCCGTAAGGGATGGCCACAAACAAATCGCCTTCGCTCTGTCCCCCGCCATTTCACTGCCATGCTCCCAGCTCACACACCCCTCTCTCATATACCTCTCCACTCCATCCCTCCATCTCATCCTTGGCCTCCCCCTCCCTCTCCCACCCTCCAACTCACTCACATACACCCTTCTCGTCAGTCTCTCACTCTCCATCCTCTCCACATGCCCAAACCAGCTTAACGTGTTTCTCCTAACGATTCCTGTCACATCTACATCCACACCACAACGCTCCTTCACTTCGTCATTTGTCAGTCTGTCTCTCCATGTGACTCCGCATGCTCCTCTTGAATAACTCATTTCCACTTCTCTCACTCTTGACTTCTGTCTCTCCAACAAGGTCCAAGCTTCACTTTCATAGGTTAGAGTTGGTATCACAATACTGTCATGTAGTAGCTTTTTCACTTCCATGCTCACTTCCCTGTTTCGTATCACTGCTTTCAAGGAACCAGCAACCTTTCTTCCTTGCTGTACCCTTTCAAGCACTTCACCCTCTAAACTAATAAGAATAATAATAACAATAAAAATAATAGTAACAATAATAACAATAATAATAATGGAAATAATAATAATAATAATGATAATAATAATAATAATTAATAATAAAAATAATAAAATATTAATAGAAAAAATACTAATTATAATAAATAGCAAATAACACTACCACAAATTTGTTACTTATAGTAAAATTCATAAGATTTTATGTAAAATATAAGTTTTCTTTCGTCTTGAGAGACTAATTGTGCATTATCAAGTGAAGGGTTAAACTTTACTGGAGAAACTGAATTCATGACCTCGAGCTAGATAAAGGTAAAAAAAAATGCTCTCCGAACCCGGAAGCTTTCAGCTGTGTGTTTAACACTTACTAGCTTTACCACACCAGCGTCCAAAAGTGTAAATCTAATATCTTTGGAGCACGCCTTCTTCTAAAAATATTAATGATCTTTCTAGGTTTTGTACTATGGACTGCTTGGGCCAAAGGTGTGTTAGTTAACCCATCAGCTAATGCGATACTACATTAAATTTATAAAGGGTTAAACTCCTTGCATTTGCTGATTTCTCACATGTAATCTAATTACAGGGTTCCTCAGCCATTACATCTATACTTCATGATCCATCGAAACGTTATTTTCCAGCATTTTTTTTTTTTATGCAAGGAGGAAGGAACCAAAGGCCACAGGCCTGCATACTGTTCCTTCCAAGAAAAAGCATGCCCTATAATTATTACAAATTGCAAATAATATTGTTTTGCTTTGTGTCGAATAACGATAATCTCTAAATATGAATCTGCAAATACTGATTTGAGAAACATAGCAACATACAGATATGTATAATGAAGGTCATATTTCATGTATGTGGCCGTGTGTTTCAGTATACAGTACTTTTAACGACAGGTGATTAGATAAGAGTGGGTGTAGTTAAGAGGGGGGTGGGTTGAGTAGCAGTGGCTGGGTGGACGGCAGGTGAATATAAAGAATTAGGCTTTTAGACCTTATGTAAGCTTTAACAATGAAATGCTGGTTTACTGCAGGTGTTGGAATATACTGGCTCGGATCAATATTACTGCATTTAGATATGAGAATGCATAAGTATAGTCTAGTCTCATTTGCATCTGACACAAGTAAAATGATGTCTGGTAAATAAGCATTCATCTTCGAATGGATCATTAAAGTTTATATTTTTCTAGGTTTTAATAGAATGACTAATGTGAAAGGGCAATATATAACATAATGCTAATTAACCATTTGATATTCAGTTCTGGTAAACGCGCATAAAATATAATAAATTCTATCAGAGAGAGAGACAGACAGACAGACGGGGGGGTTGTGATTTGTGGCCTCGTGGTTGTGGTTGTGGTGGTGTAGGCTGAACTATGGAAGAGGCTTAGATGCGAGACAAGAGAGACAGAGGGAGAGACTAGGGAGGAGGGGGCATGACATGAGAGGAGGAAGGGGGGGGTAACAATGTTACCAACACAATTCACGATTCTCTGACATGTGGGTGTACCGATACTTTTGTCCAAGATAGTACATGGAGATTGTATGTCGAAAAGGGCAAAAAGTGGTTCATGGTGGGTGATGAAAGTGAGAGGCTGATATAGGTGTAGGGGTGTTGTAGGTAGATTTTTATTTTTTTATGTGTCCGACTCTGGGCATAGGCTTCACAGCCTGCTATCAAGGCCCAGCAGTCCTCCTACATACCATACACCTTCTACATGTCACCACTTCAGCGCTAACACCTACCGTCCATATTGAGTACATGCTAGGGCTATCTCATACAGGACTGGTGTATTGGTATTAGCGGGGGTATTTTTACGACATGTCGGCGGGTCGTCTGGTAGGTCAGTAAAGTTTGCTTTGATGAAATTCAAATCCTTAAACAGTTCCCTGCTCCAGCCGGGATTCGAACCTGGGTCCAGTAGGACTGCAGGCCACCTCTCCACCGATTGAGCCACCGCCTCCCCCAGCCACCGCCTCCCCCGCTCTCCCAAATCACCCACCTATACCACC
>JAGKTI010021661.1:0-15631 GCA_018397915.1 Birgus latro | reverse complement strand
GGAGACATAACTCGTCACTGTGGTGGTTAGGAGACATAACTCATCACCATTTATATAACATATAACCATCGTTAATACATTGCTCCAAATACACTCCCTCTTCACTCACCTCCCCGTCTCCTCCCCTCCCCTCCACCTATCACTGTCTCCATCACTCCTCCCCCCTCCCTCCTCCCCCCCTACCAATAGCCCCCCTTGTTTCTCTCCCTCAGCACCTCCAAACCCTCCCCACCGCTTCATTTAACTTATCCTGCTTTGTGTTATCTTCCGAACTAGATCGTAATTGTAGTGACATTATAAACACAATACTCGTGCACGTTATATTGCTAACTTTATTACACCTATTTATACAACACTGTGTCCATCGTAACTATCAGTGTTCAGTACCTTCCCCCCCTTGCTGACTCCTTCCCTCGTTGCCTCCTTCCCCCTTTCTGTATCCCTCACTCTTGCCGACACCTCATAACATATTTACCTGTATCCCAGCTTGTAATATATCTAACCCCTTCCCTTACCCATGGTATTCCTGCTTCCATAATCCCTCCCCCCCCCCTCCAACATTGTGTTCCCCACTAGAAAGAGACCTGTGAGATACGTCTACTTAATTTATAATTTAAAACACTATACCATCGAAATACTTTGATCTGAACTCCCTCAACACATGATCTTTCAAGGTCAGAGAATGAAGCCAGCAAGAGTATCCATATCATTCCATCCCCATTACTGCAAAACATGGTCAGAACAAAAGGTAACGGCATGGCTCTCCGTAAGCGCCCTGAGCATCTGTTCTGCAACTGCCGATATCATCGATACACGATGACAACGAGTCAGACGGATAGGACGCGAACCTTTACCATAATTAACTCTTTCACCACGACAATCAGATACTTCCACTTGCACCTTCATGCTGTCCCTTCCGCTAAGGGAACAACCTACTACTCCCCGTTCATCGTATATGACGATGATAATGGTTGCCAAATGTATGGTAGGAGGATACAGCTATTGTCATTGCCATCTGTTTTGCTATATTTAACTGTAACTGAAGAACTACTAATTATCACCAAGAATACCGTCAATACTTGTTCAGAAAATATTTTCTGGTTGCATGTAGATGATATTCTTGTGCAACAGAACACACGTGATGATTATTTTTCAAAATTTACTTTCTTTGGGTAAAAGAAGGACGTTTGTTCTTCATATTTTATGTATGTTGTGATCTGAGAAACAAGTGTAAGCAAGAGATTAATGGCTACGGGAGAGGAGTAATAAAGTGATAACTAAACTGAACCACTGAATGCCGGTCCTTGAAGTTAATGCCTCTTGACCGCCACTGTCATTATAATGATATTACACACTGTTAAAGAATACAGTCCAAAAACAAAACCCAAATGTCGTTATATTGTTCGGTTCCAGAGACAAAAATGAAGAAGGGAGAGAAAACAGACATTTGAAATGACAAGGAGAGAAGTCGGGCAGGGTTAATGCAATAAAACCGTGGGGAGGGGATCGAAGTGTTGCAGGCTAGAAACAAGGGGTAATGGTAGAGGGGGAGGAGGGAGGGGGGAGGAGTGGTGGAGACAGTGGAAGGGGGAAAGGGGAGGAGTGGTGGAGACAGTGGAAGGGGGAGGGGAGGAGTGGTGGAGACGGTGGAAGGGGGAGGGGAGGAGACAGCGAGAGGGTGGAGAGGGGGTGTGTTTGGAGGACTGTATTAACGATGGTTATGCTGTATATATGTTATATAAATGGTGACGAGTTATGTCTCCTTACCACCAAAGTGACGATTTATTCATGTTACTAACATTTACATTCGTCATGGATAACACTTCATAGCGATGGAAGAGAAAATGAAGCTCATTTAACAAACTTTTATATTGATCACTTTGCACTCTCTGCCAACAGACATATGCTTTTCAGCATTTGCGATAAAACGTGGATGATGGCAAAGCATGGCTGGGTAGAGGAGAGACGAGTGAAGAGAGAGGTCAGGAAGGGAAGTGGTTTAACTTGCAAAACAGAACTCGCAAAACTCGGACTGTCAGTTTCTGTGTTTGTTAAGTGTGTAACTGACATTGTAATTAATGTTTTCTTGCAACCTCAGCTTTAGGACTGCAAACGTTCTATAATATTTCATACAATACTTGCTGGCAACATCAGCCCAGTCCAAATAATGCTGTGCGTCTGTGTCCGTAACGGAGAATCTTCCTACACTATTGTCATACATTTCACAATAACGTTATCGTCCCGCCTGCTGCAAATTAATACTATCTTAGGGAATGTGTTCTTATCTCCGAAAACATTTCTTTAATATTGGCCATTTAAAACCATACCTGTCAACTCTATTTCATACAGTGTTCCCAGATCAAAAGGCTCGTATCACGCACGCTGAGAGGGACGAACTTCTGTGGTCGACTGTACATGAGAGAGGGGGGTGCGAGTTGGGAGCGGGGTAGTGAAATGGTGGGGGACAGAGCGACATGGAGGCGATTTGTTTGTGGCCACCCCGTGTGGGATTGAGGTGTATGGCAATAGATAGATAGATTATATGAAAGTTTTTAGAACAGAGGTTTGAGACGGACAGTAATGCAAAATCCAGCTCGACACCATATACTGAGCCAATGGGGGGTGTACAATGTAATACCTGGCATTCTGCGTAGGGCTTGGCTGAGTTACGGCGGAGTTAAAATACACTATCACTGTGTCTGGGTACAGTGATAGAAAAGAGAGGAAAATATACAAAAGAAGTGGAAAGCAGAGTGACACAAGGAAGGAAAGTAGCTGGTGCAATGAAGGTCTTGATAAGAAACAGAGGCTTGAGTGTTGCAGCTGCTTGAGGCTTACATGAAGGAGTGTTAGTGCCAACTGTAACATATGGATATGAGACTATGGTGTGGCATGAAAACGAAAAGTCAAGAGTGGGTGCAGTGGAGATGGGACTGCTGCGGAATGTATGTGGAGTAGAGAGAGAGTGGATAGGATACGAAGTACAGTAACGTGATTTGTGAAAGATGCGGAGTGAGGAAGTCTGTGAACACCAGAACTGATGAGAGTGTACTGAGATGGTATGGTCATGTGGAGAGAACTGATAACAGAATGGTGAAAAAGGTATATCTGAGTGAATTTGGAGGGACGAGGTAGAGTAGACCAAGGAGAAAATGGAGGGATATGGTGGATGAGTGTGTGAGGAAGAGAGGTTTGGAAGTTGGTGAGGCAAGGGGACTGACATGAGATCGAGCTGGCTGAATGAATGTTGTGAGAAGAAGTACACGATCAGGGATCTGGCACCCCTTTTAACATGAGTGTTCGGACTGACTCCATCAGATACGTTTTTTTGAAGGTAGAGAATGTGGTGAAAATTTTTGGCGTATCAGATACAGCCAGGATTCTGGGGGCTTGAATGATGAGTTAATGGAAGCATGGCCCATAGGAGTGGGTAAACATGGGCTGTCTGGACAGTGCTCCTCCTCACCCTGCCCTAAGTCCAGATGATGATGATGATGATAAAAAAATAAATAAATAAATAAATAAAGTGAATTTCTACTTAACATTTAATGGCAGCTGCTCACCATCGAAACTAACATTAAGTTATGCCACTACTGGAACACTGCTTGTGTGTGCTGTGTGATCAGTTTACAGCCTGACTTGCAGGTTCTTGTTCATCCACCACAGCTGGTAAACAGAAGACTGATGTTACAGAAGACTGAAGTTACATTTTAGCCAGTGATTTTATAATACTGTACCTTACTATGGCATAAACATTCTGCATGTTAGGTCAAGCATTATACTTTTTTTCTTTTTTCCAGTTCACAACTAAAAATGTGGGGAAATAAATGTAAAAAGACTTTTAAGAGTCTAGGGTCACTGGGTAAAACGAACATTTATTAAGGTCTCATTGTTACTAGTACGACTTTGGTACAATTCTGATTATCAGATAATTCTTCACTACCGATACCAATACCAATAATAACTAACTTTTGTTTCACACAATTAATGTATGTATTTCTAGTACAGAATTTCCATGAAAAGTCTTAAAGAGAAAAAGGCCAATTTCCCCAAATCTCCCACTATACACATCCATCTGCGGGACATACTGCATACCGGTTTTTGGTGACAATGTGTATATTACATTATAATGTCAATTTAAAGTGGATAGATTTTATATTACCGATTTAAAATAGCACATACAATTACGTACATACTTTAAACTTAAAGGAAATCCTTCCAATTTTATGCGAGTTAAATTTGGCACATCAATGCAAACACGTTTAGCACCTATGGTTTCCCACCAGACACTTCTCTGGGCATTCCTCACACACCATGGCCCAGGGGACCGAGGGTCTTTCGGACTACAGTTTTTTTCGAATTATTGGGAGGGACCTCTGAAAACATTAGAAGTATGTAGAGGATCATTAAAATACTTAAAATGATATGAGTTATTGTTCTACTCACCGGAAATGCACAGAACTGTAGATGAATAGTTGCAGGCAGGTACATCCAAGTCAAAGAGCAAGTCCATGTCAGATAAATCCTTAGATATAGCCCAGAAAAAATATAAAAAAAAAGACCCGAAAAACTCAGAAAATTTCGCCTTGATGAGTTTGGCGTATTGAGTTATTCGGATTTCTGGGTCAAATTGGAGGACTTTTACCGTATTTCTGCTTTTGTCTAGTAAGGCACACCAGAACACCTTTGCTGTTTTCTTTTATTCTCTGTTCAGTTAATGATTAGCCTGTTGGGTACACAATTTGTCAATATTCTTTCTACCTTGTTTTTAGTAAAGTATATAAATTTCAGCTTGTGTTTTGTATCACTGTATTTACTCAATGTATTAAGGAAATGTATACAGTTTTTTGGTGTATTGGAGAGAGCCAGGATTTCAGGGGCTTAAATGATGAGTGAATGGTAGCGTTGCCCACCGGACTGGGAAATTTTTGGCTGTGTGGATGTTGCTACTCCTCACCCTGCCCTAGGGTGGCATAAAATACTTTTCAGTCAGGCAAATTTTGGGCAAAGTCAGCACATTTTTATAACTGCCGTAGCATAATTTAACTAATGTGATATAGCAACACTGTCAACCACCACAATGCATTCTCAGTTCATGTGCTGATTCTCTAGCGAGCATACATACAGTGCTATGTGACTTACTCTCACCCCCCACCACCACCATCACAACCACCACTGAGTGCATCAACCATCACCACTATGTCCAAGAGGACAGCCACTACTTCATTAGCTACTCCAAATATGAAGAAATCAAGGCAATCAATTATCCTGGAGCAGAAAACCAAGGTGGTGGATGCTCTGTATTGTGGCAATGGTGCTTCAAGTGCTGGACACCAGCTTGAAGCAGAGGGAGGGCATGAATGATGTGAGGCAGCGCGAGTGACATGATGTGGCGCAAGTGACGTGCGGCAGGGCAAGTGACATGAGGCGGTGCAAGTGACATGAGGCGATGCGAGTGACGTGAGGCACTGTGAGTGACAAGAGGCGGTGCAAGTGGCGAGAGAGAGTGCGAGTGACGTGAGGCGGTGTGAGTGACATGGTATAAGGATGCCATTCACCTCCTGACTTGAATGCAGAGAACAACTAGTGTTAATTTGTCATTGTGACATTGTTCGTAATTATTAGTAACAAAAGCATTTTTACTGTGTTTCTCTCAGGCACCATATTATTCTATTCCATTAAAATAACACTTCAGTTTTGCACAAAATTGATTTCAGGCGACCTCTCGGGGTACCTATCTCGTGTTAAACTGACATTCTACTGTATTAGAAAAACTTCCACCTGCTTCTTGGTGATCTGAATGTATACCTTACCAGGTCTTGCCTAGGTGATGTATTCGCTGCTGCTATAGAGTTCAAATTGGGAAAAGCTGTAAAATATCATCTTAGCACTTTTGCGGCACCTCAGTTTGGGTTATCTTTCCTAGAAGGGTAGTCAAGTCGTACCTCACCTGCTCATGGTGACCACTCAGACACCCTGTTTTTAATTTGTTCTTTTGTTTTTTTGGTTTTAATTTTTTCCCCTAAACTGGGTGACACAAATGGGGGTGGTGCTACCCAGGTTTATACCAGGTAGTATTGTATATACTTTTTGCTGGTTTCCCCCCCCCCCAAACCACATGCAAACAACACCAGTGCCCTTGATGCAGTAGGTTTGTAGCAAGAAGTGCACAAGCACTAAAGTGTACCTACTGCAGCAAGTGGGCTCCTTCGGCATGTGAAAATATGGATGCTAATGATTATCCATTTATGAAGGAAAGCCACCACCTGGGCTTTCACTGGCTGTGTAGCCAGTATGTTGCACCAGCAGGGTCTTGGCTGGTGAAGGAAGTAGAGCCACTAAGAAGGAGGTAGAAGATGAAGTTACTGGCCTGGGCCGATATGCATAAACCCTTCTAAAACCTCCTCCTAAAGTAACTCCTAAATGCCTCAACCCCACTCTTTACTGCGAGCTAGGCTTAAGACCTGTACATAAAACTGAATAAAAGTTCTCCTAACTAAGAGTATCAAGACTTAGGACCTAGTTAAAAGCTGCTAGGAGGTGATTTTTTTGCTACAGATAGCAAAGACGTTTGGTGAAAAACGATCAAAATAGTATAATAAAAGGATTGTCATGAATATATCATATTCCACAGAAACATATTTTAATTTTTACTGAAACTGATAATCAATTTCTATTAAATCGTCACATTCAAATAATATTTTCCACTTAAAAAATTTATGGAGATTCGAATGTAACAAATGTAAATAAAGGGTCCGTTCCTTTTGCTCTTCTTGAGATGAGGTGAGAAGAGCTAGGAAGAGGCAAGCTGAGCCAGGAATAGGTGCAAAACGAATGCAAAGAAGAGTTCACTTAC
The DNA here is from genome assembly GCA_018397915.1 of Birgus latro. NCBI lineage: Eukaryota > Metazoa > Arthropoda > Malacostraca > Decapoda > Coenobitidae > Birgus > Birgus latro. The sequence goes on along the minus strand of JAGKTI010021661.1, from coordinate 8,775 downwards.
TGCGCAGCAAATGCATTCACGGAGTGCCTGAATTGTAAACAAAGCATCCTTGTTTTTGCTTTTTTATACATACATACATACATATCTAATTCACAGAGGGAGGAAAAGCCAAAAATGGCACATCGAGGCCAAAAAAAATATTTGAACTAATAATCACTGAATGAAACGACTGCGTTGCATAAGCAGCATATATCTCTTCCTAGTATGTAGCAGGGTGAGGAAAGAAGAGGTAAGAAGCCTTCCAAAGAGTAAAACGAACGCAAAGGAAGTCTTCCGAAGACTTCTCATGCAAAACGAACCTCAGAAGTCTTCCGATGAGCAAAACAAACACACCAAAACAGTCCTCTCTCACGGAATATCCAGGTATCACGTGTAGCTCCAGGCCATTTTGACGCAATTTCAATTATTCTGAAGTCTGCATCAAAGCCAAATTGTACACTGATGCAGTGAAAATTTATCCTGTTCACATACTCATGCTTGAAGTGTTTGGGAGCAATTATTCTGATGTGAGTTCCATCAATCGCTCCAACCACAACAGAAAAACCTGCTATGGCCATGAATTGTGTTTGATTCATCTGAATATTGATTGGATCTATAGGGTAGTATGCTGACGTCTGTTGTTGCTGTTCTGCCATGATCACTAAGAGAAGGTCCTAACTCCTAAACAACTTAAAAGTTATCGACCATACTTTCAGTGATCTACAGATTTGAGAGTCTTCTTAACTCAGTAGGAGCCTTTGTGCACTACTCTTGTGATTTAGGACCTCCTCTTAAGGAATTTATGACCTGCTTCTAGTTCTTAGGCGGCTTGGAAGGTTTTATGCATGCCGGTCCTGATCTATCAGGCTATCAAAGATGTTTCAAACAGACTGGAGGCACTAGAGACCAAGCTCTCATCACCCATGGCTGTCACCCAAGATCAGGTCAAGTCATTTGCGGATGCTGTTCGCGGGTCTCTCATGGGTGGAGGGAAGGATCTGTCTGGGGGCGTGGTTGAGATCAGTGCTCATGACCAGAAAAAAAATCATTCATTATCAACAGTTACTGATCTTCTGGGACCAGAAGACATCAGAGGTGTATTTGACTCGGTGCCTTAAGACCATGGCTGGTGGGATTACAATGAAGTTTCTGTCAGCTGAGGCCAAAGGTGAAGCAGCTGGGGTACTGAGTGATCATTTTGGCTCTGATGGCACTTTCTGCACATCAGAGCCAGAGAAATTGCTGCCAAAAAGGACTGTGATGGGCTTTTCCTCTTCCTTGGGCGACTATGACATCATCCCAAACATTCTGAGAAAAAAAAAAACGATAAAATTAAGATGCTCGTTGATTAAGGTTGTACCCTCAATCTTCTCTTCACATGAACAAAGAATGACACTAAAACTGCTGTCTTGAAGATGATGATAGAGGTGAGATCCTCCACTGAAGAACAGGGCAACTATATCTATGTGGATCTAACAAGATGTTGTGCTTTTGACTGATTATGGGTTACACAGTGTCATCACTGTCTGGGGTTTGGTCATACATCTTACAAGTGTTCTAAAAAAAAAATGATGGACCTAAATGTGTTTTCTGTACTAGAGCCCATAAAGGTAAGTGTAGGAAAACTAGGCAAACCACACTCACCGGCCTCACAAAGTGAACTGGCAAGGTCCCTGGTTGCATACCACAGGAACCTTCCGATGATGTCAACCCTCGTGACTTAGCAGGTGTGTGCGTGCGTGCGCACACACACTAAAAACAATATGCACTAACACTCTTGTCCTCTCTTCTTAATTTGACAGAAGATTCCAAGGACGAAGCTGGATGGTCTATTTGCGTCTGATACACACTATGTATCCAATACATAGACTTTTGTGAGAGTACCATCAACATCTGATATGCACTATGTATCCAATACATACACTTTTGTTTAATTACTATCAAGACCCAGTCTGTGGCCACATACAGATATGTGATGTCTCTTGAAGTATTATAAACATTCTAGTCTCGGCTGACTGCTGCACGCAGCCGCTCGGTCAAGGCACCTTTCTTGGTGAGACAATCAGCCAGTTGTTGTGATGTATCCACCCAAGATACCTCATCAATCTCACCCCGCTCCAACATGTCCCGCAACACAGCAATATCAATGCGCAATCTCCTGTCTTCTACGCTCCTACAGGAGTAAAGGGCGTCCACCAGACTCTTGTTGTCGACGAAACACTTTATTTTGATCTTTCCACATTCAGAAACCTCACGGAATATGTTGGAGAGATATACAGCAGTCTCGGCACATTCAAGCAGCACCAACTCCTCAGCAGATAAGGTAGATCTGACGACCCTCCTGATCTTTCTTGTCTGCCAGAATATAGGACATCTTGCCTCACTAGCATCTCGTAGGAAGATCACAAAACTTCCCTGAGATCCATTGTCTACAAGGTTGACAAATGAGGCATCCAAAAAGCACTCTATATGACAGTCCTCGATCGGCCCCATTCTTGGAATATATAGCTTCATGTTGTCAGTCTTCACCCTTGAGATCACCTTATTGAGTCTAAGCAAATCCGTTACGGTAGCTCGGTTGCTATTTACACTAAACTCACACACATCAAAGGCAATATCTGGCTGAGTGTGTGTGGCAATCCAACTGAGTTGCCCAATTAATGCCCAGTACTCCGTTTTCTCAGACTCGGACAGCTCCCCTGATTTTACTGCTGCACGATGTTTACTCAGCGTCACTGGTTTTAAAAATAAAGCATACTGGAATTGGTCGAGCGTTATGCTGCCATCGATGTTCGAGATGACATTGAGACCAACGTATTTGAAGGCTTTTGATTCTGAACTGCCGATGAGGAATATTCGACTCAAACGGTTTATCACTTGCTGTTCGAACTCCTGTGTACCAGCCCAAAGGAAGTCGTCGACGTAGATGCATATACAATGCCTTCGACTTTGCCACCACTGCTCCAAGAGAACAGCGCTGAATCCAGTGATGACACTTTAGCTCCGAGACTCAACAACTGATCTTTTATGCGCAGATACCAATGCCTAGCAGCATTATGATGGCCGTACACAGTTTTCTTTAGTCTCCATAACTTACCATTTGCATATTCAGGCAGAGGACGTAAATGAACAACTCTCTCAATGTTGTTACCTTGCAAGTAGGCAGCTTTCACGTCCATAGTGTGGCAATCCCACTGGTTGGTGGAGGCCAAAGAAAGTGCCAAACGCACTGCTTCCTTTGAACAAGTAGGCGAGTCTTTTCGGAGATCCACTGTGTCTTCCTCAAATCCTCTGGCGACTAAGCGGGCCTTAACAATATGCTTTCCATTTTTCAGTTTTTCTGTCACAACCCATCGAACCATTATGGAACTTTGCCCAACATCATCTACTTCCTCATACACATCATTATTCTCCCAATTTGTAATTTCATTTTCCTTAGCGCATAATACGGCCTCAGAGTTGAAAAGAACAAGCATTTCTGCGTCATCATCAACCACTTCCCATTCACTAAGATCCTTCTCCAAATCTATTCAATCAAAGCTGCCATCAGAGTCCCTCTTCAAATTATAGCAGTGCTTGTACTTTCCAGTGGCTTTACCTGCCCGGCTCATAATCCTTCCAGACACCAACTCTCCACTTTCTGAATGTATTCCCTTTATACGTTGACCCACAGAAACTTTGGGAGTCTGATTAATTGGAACAGAAACTGTGGGAGGCTCATCAATTGGAACCACACCATCTTCCGACTCGTCATCTGGTGGACAGTCATTCAACACTTGTGGAGGATCGTCATTAGGCTTCTCCTGGACAACATTGTTCTTCTCATCACTGCTGACACCACTTTCAACTGTAGTATCTTGCTCTGGCGCACGTGCTAGACGACATACGTGCACTTGCACGTAGACACCGCCGTGTCTCACCAGAATTTGTTTCCCATCTCTGCCTATTACAATTCTGGGACCGTGCCACTCATGATTGTCATTTCTCTTGTAGAAGACTTCATCTCCATTTCGGATGTCATTTAAGTCACTCGAACGTACATTGTGCTGCAGAGCCCTAGCCAAACGTTCATCTGATTCGGTCTTTATAAACTCGTCTAGAAGAGCGTTCAAGTTGTCTCTCACAATTTTCGATGGTGATGAAGGTTCCAAGGCTGGAGGATCATTTGCGTACATATTAGGCAGACCAGGGTTTTGACCAAAAACAAGTTGGTTAGGAGAAAAGCCTGAGTAGTTGGTGAGAGCATTTCTTGCCGATACTGCCCATGCCAAGGCCACATCCAATTCACGCTGGCTATCAGCCATTATCTTCCTAACAATGTCACCAATGACTGCATTTTGACGCTCACAGACTCCGTTGCTCCAAGGACTCTCTGCAGACGTTGTCATGATCTTGATATTGAAGGCCTCTCCCAATGCTCGCATTTCCGCATTGTTGAATTCACAGCCATTGTCTGTAAGAATTTTTCTAGGTGCGCCAAACACAACAATCCAGCTCCGCAATATTCCTTTGATAATGGTGGGCGCACACTTATCCGCGATTACTATCGCATTACAATACCTGGTCGCCAAATCAACAAGGACTAAGAAATAATGCCTTCCCCAAGCTTTTACATCCATGGCTATGGCTTCGTTAAACTTAGACGCCATGGGCAAACTGACTACGGGTCGGAGCTTGGCTTTCTTAAATCTGCAACAGACTGTACAAGCATCAGATATAGCCTTGATAGCCCGTTCCAGTTTTGAACTTTTAATTCCCGCATCTGTGATCATTTAAAATAATTTTGCCGATGTTGGGTTTCCAAATTGCCTGTGAAGCTTCAAAGCGTTTTTTTCTACATCACCTCCACAAGATGCCAAAATGATTGTTTCACAAAATTCATGATCTAGTCATAAGGAAATTGGAAGTAAGTAATGGCCTGAAGATGAGGACTTTAAATCAATGATAGTTCCACAAATTTTGACCTGGTCACTTCCAAGGTTAATCAACATTTTTGCTTTTCTCATGGAACGTCTACTCAACAGCAAGGGAATATTGCAGTCCACAACATCAGTCACGATGGTAGCACACATGTTTCTAATGTAGCAGGGCAGAGTAACACGTTTGAGGGAAGAAACTGTGACACCATCAGCAAAAGTAAACATTGAGGATGACGCTTCTTCTCTTATAGCATCACGTTCGTAATCAGTGAGCTCACTTAGATAGCAACTGATCCATTCAACTCCACATACAGTTGTAGAACACCCTGTGTCTAGAAGAGCACATCCCGTAGATTCTTCTACTAAAGTCTGTGACTTACCTCTACTAGTGGCATCATCCGCATAGCCCATAAATAATGACAGATGTACTGTTTCAGAATTCTCTTCTCGACTGCCGTCGTTTTCGTATGCATTCGGACAGTCATGTGCCCAATGAAATCTAGAATCACATACGAAACACCTCGATACCTTTCTGTCAGACCCAAGTGGGTTCTGCCTCCTGCCTGTGGATGAGCAATGGGGGATTCTAGCAGATACAGCTGAACATCAGCCACTACCATGACGTCGATCACGTATTGCACCACCCCGCAACATTCTCCATTCTCGTCGAGTACCTCTAGCATAAAACGTTTCCTCACCCTCAACTTCGTCACTCCAAAATACTGGTTCGCCTTTCACCTCCCTGGCGGACACCGATGCCTCGTTTTGCCTGCCAATTTTACCAGCAAAAATACGATTCAGGGCAGATTTCATATTTTCGTATGTCACCTCAGTTATCGCGGACATCACTAGTTGTTGCTCACTGTCTGAAAGTTTGCATGCAGCTAAGAGCATAAAAGCCATCACAGAATTTGGAAGTTCCATGTCCTGCTTTGTAAATTTGAAATAAACATGCTCAAATTCTGTCACGAACTCGCAAATGTTCATATCACCGCCTCTTCTGAAGTTGTACAACTCATAAAACGATGCAAACTGTCGACGTCCTTTGTCCACAAGAAATAAACCGTCTAATTTTTTCAGCAGGGTCTGAACACCATCCTTCTGCTTCAGAACATCCGCATCAATCTCCGAAGACGCCACCCTCGCTCTTCCAGACAATGACAGGTGAACAGCTAAGGCTTGTTTTTCTTTAGCTAGGTCCGTCAGATCGCACCAAATGCCAATGTCTTTTTTCCAGCTCTCATAAGGAATCATTTTCAAGTTTGGAGGCCACTTGGTCGAACACGATGCCATTTTTCCAACCACGCTCTGCTACCAGTGTAGGAAAACTAGGCAAACCACACTCACCGGCCTCACAATGTGAACTGGCAAGGTCCCTTGTTCCATACCACAGGAACCTTCCGATGACGTCATCACTTGTGACTTAGCAGGTGTGTGCATGCGCACACACACTAACAACAATATGCACTAACAGTAAGGACTGTAGTAACAGAAGTTCTCCCAAATGCATCAACTGCTCTTCCTTAAAACATCAAAAAGCTAATTCAAATTCACAGTTGGCTGCCCATTTTGCATCAAGTAAAGACTGTCCAATTATGATTTCTCATAGCAATTGGTTGATTGAAAACACCAATTTTGATCATTCAAAAAACTGACTACTTCCTTCTTGAACCAGATAAGGAAGGGTCTTTTAAATATTCACTCCATCCGTAATTAGATCCATCCATCCATCATCTAATCCTATGTTGCCCCACGGAGAAGCATAAATGCCTGGGGCTAGGCAAGTTGGTCCTGACATTAAAGATACATTAATGAAACTCTAAATCAGCATGAATTTGACATTTTGTGCTTGACTGAAACCTGGTTGTATGAGTCTGATATCAATATTATTCGTAGTGCTTTGCCCAAGACACATTCTGTTATAAGTATTCCCAGGCCTGCTGCTGACTATCCGGGAAGAGACGTAGGTAGCACTCATCTACTCGGCAGGACTTGCAAACGTTTCTCTCATTGACTCAGGCATGACCCCATCTTCATTTGAATTTAAGCTGTCTTTTCTTTCCTTCACTCTTTCCTCTTCCTTCTGCCTATGGGTGACTCTACATTGAGTGACAAGCCAAGTGGTTTCCTGTACACCAGGACACCATTTACTATGCTGGGTGGTAACCATGTAACCAAATTATGGTGCCTTGTGGTTTAGTGGGTAAATAAGGTGCTCCAATCAGATTAAGCCTGTGCAGGTTTATATCCAAGAGGTGATTGGGGTTTACTGCTCACGTAATGCCACTCAAAGATGAGTGAGGCTGGTCACTCTCACCTTTAAAGTCAGGACCAACTAGCCTAGCCCTGGGTTCCTACACTCCTTATGGGGCGACGTAGGATTGGATGATGGAGGGATGGATTATTATTATTACTATTATACTCTCAGCATTAAGATTAAATCATTTTATTTCTTACTAGCACACTAGTCAATAGTCAGTTTGAGGGAAACTCTCATAGTTAAGGGATTAGATACAATCTCCATTAAATCTCTCATTCTCATGCCAGTGGAGGGGAAATTTAAGAACAGGTTTATAACAACCACTGACAGTTATTATGTTGGCCAATTTCCCCCTAGAAAATTTTGATTTTAGGCATACACTAAATAGCACAGGCTTTCTAACTGTCTGCTCCCTATTATACACTCAAGCTGAGAAGATGAGACCATGTCTTAATTTCTGCAGTTTGACTAGATAGTTTGGCCATATGGAGAGGATGAAGAGTGAGAGACTGATGAGGAGAATATATGTGAGTGAGGTGGAGGGGGAGAGAGGGAGGGGGAGGCCAAGGATGAGATGGAGGGATGGAGTGGAGAGGTATATGAGAGAGGGGTTGTGGGCTGGGAGCGGGGCAGTGAAATGGCGTTGGGCAGGGTGACATTGAGGCGATTTGTTTGTGGCCATCCCTCACGGGATTCAGGCGTCAGGCAACAGATAGACTAGACAGTACAGTCTCGGCCTAGTACCTAAAAACTTTGCTCAGGGTAATAAGACCTAAGAATATGTCTAGCATGGTAGTCTCTAGGCTAGTAGTCTCCAAGATAAAAATTGAAACTCAAAAATCTGCCATATACGGGATGACACCTGGGTCAGCAGCTTTTAGTGTATCTCCTGTGACCCTAGGAGGAAGTAGAGAGTTACCAACTACTTTAAGTCCCACCACGACAAATTGCAATACGATACATATATCACAATATTTCTGCCTCTATGAAAATTTAAAACAATTTGACACATTACCTCTGTCACTGTAAGATGCAGCCTGAAATATTCAAAACTGCTGATGCACTAGACTCCATTAGCCAGTTAATCCTTTTAGCAGTGCTGGGCACTTCTGCAATCACTTCTGCAAACCGCAAATTCCCCAATTGCGGAAGTGTGATTTCATTTGCGGATTTGTGTTTGTGACAAATTTTATGCAAATTTGCGGTTCTGAGTTTCCACAAGTATTTCCACAAACCACCCTGACCTCTGAGAACTGTCTGTCTCTCTCTCTCACACACACACACAAAACACACTCATCTGTACACATACCTGTACACAATCTTTTCCTTGCTCATAAATATCCACACATACATGCACATGTGTACATATACCTTTGATGTAGGCCTCCCTCCTTCGCTCTTTTCCACTCTCTCTCTCTCTAACTGAAAGGGGGAGGAAGGGAGGAAATGGAGAGAAGGTGACAAGGAGGGGGGAACGATGTTAAGCTCGGTTTGTTTATTCTCAAAGAGATGACGCTTGTCATTCCTGTATTAATTTATTCTCTCTCTCTCTCTCTCTCTCTCTCACACTCACACACACACACACACACACACACACACACACACACACACACACAC
>JAGKTI010021660.1:0-15631 GCA_018397915.1 Birgus latro | reverse complement strand
GGAGACATAACTCGTCACTGTGGTGGTTAGGAGACATAACTCATCACCATTTATATAACATATAACCATCGTTAATACATTGCTCCAAATACACTCCCTCTTCACTCACCTCCCCGTCTCCTCCCCTCCCCTCCACCTATCACTGTCTCCATCACTCCTCCCCCCTCCCTCCTCCCCCCCTACCAATAGCCCCCCTTGTTTCTCTCCCTCAGCACCTCCAAACCCTCCCCACCGCTTCATTTAACTTATCCTGCTTTGTGTTATCTTCCGAACTAGATCGTAATTGTAGTGACATTATAAACACAATACTCGTGCACGTTATATTGCTAACTTTATTACACCTATTTATACAACACTGTGTCCATCGTAACTATCAGTGTTCAGTACCTTCCCCCCCTTGCTGACTCCTTCCCTCGTTGCCTCCTTCCCCCTTTCTGTATCCCTCACTCTTGCCGACACCTCATAACATATTTACCTGTATCCCAGCTTGTAATATATCTAACCCCTTCCCTTACCCATGGTATTCCTGCTTCCATAATCCCTCCCCCCCCCCCTCCAACATTGTGTTCCCCACTAGAAAGAGACCTGTGAGATACGTCTACTTAATTTATAATTTAAAACACTATACCATCGAAATACTTTGATCTGAACTCCCTCAACACATGATCTTTCAAGGTCAGAGAATGAAGCCAGCAAGAGTATCCATATCATTCCATCCCCATTACTGCAAAACATGGTCAGAACAAAAGGTAACGGCATGGCTCTCCGTAAGCGCCCTGAGCATCTGTTCTGCAACTGCCGATATCATCGATACACGATGACAACGAGTCAGACGGATAGGACGCGAACCTTTACCATAATTAACTCTTTCACCACGACAATCAGATACTTCCACTTGCACCTTCATGCTGTCCCTTCCGCTAAGGGAACAACCTACTACTCCCCGTTCATCGTATATGACGATGATAATGGTTGCCAAATGTATGGTAGGAGGATACAGCTATTGTCATTGCCATCTGTTTTGCTATATTTAACTGTAACTGAAGAACTACTAATTATCACCAAGAATACCGTCAATACTTGTTCAGAAAATATTTTCTGGTTGCATGTAGATGATATTCTTGTGCAACAGAACACACGTGATGATTATTTTTCAAAATTTACTTTCTTTGGGTAAAAGAAGGACGTTTGTTCTTCATATTTTATGTATGTTGTGATCTGAGAAACAAGTGTAAGCAAGAGATTAATGGCTACGGGAGAGGAGTAATAAAGTGATAACTAAACTGAACCACTGAATGCCGGTCCTTGAAGTTAATGCCTCTTGACCGCCACTGTCATTATAATGATATTACACACTGTTAAAGAATACAGTCCAAAAACAAAACCCAAATGTCGTTATATTGTTCGGTTCCAGAGACAAAAATGAAGAAGGGAGAGAAAACAGACATTTGAAATGACAAGGAGAGAAGTCGGGCAGGGTTAATGCAATAAAACCGTGGGGAGGGGATCGAAGTGTTGCAGGCTAGAAACAAGGGGTAATGGTAGAGGGGGAGGAGGGAGGGGGGAGGAGTGGTGGAGACAGTGGAAGGGGGAAAGGGGAGGAGTGGTGGAGACAGTGGAAGGGGGAGGGGAGGAGTGGTGGAGACGGTGGAAGGGGGAGGGGAGGAGACAGCGAGAGGGTGGAGAGGGGGTGTGTTTGGAGGACTGTATTAACGATGGTTATGCTGTATATATGTTATATAAATGGTGACGAGTTATGTCTCCTTACCACCAAAGTGACGATTTATTCATGTTACTAACATTTACATTCGTCATGGATAACACTTCATAGCGATGGAAGAGAAAATGAAGCTCATTTAACAAACTTTTATATTGATCACTTTGCACTCTCTGCCAACAGACATATGCTTTTCAGCATTTGCGATAAAACGTGGATGATGGCAAAGCATGGCTGGGTAGAGGAGAGACGAGTGAAGAGAGAGGTCAGGAAGGGAAGTGGTTTAACTTGCAAAACAGAACTCGCAAAACTCGGACTGTCAGTTTCTGTGTTTGTTAAGTGTGTAACTGACATTGTAATTAATGTTTTCTTGCAACCTCAGCTTTAGGACTGCAAACGTTCTATAATATTTCATACAATACTTGCTGGCAACATCAGCCCAGTCCAAATAATGCTGTGCGTCTGTGTCCGTAACGGAGAATCTTCCTACACTATTGTCATACATTTCACAATAACGTTATCGTCCCGCCTGCTGCAAATTAATACTATCTTAGGGAATGTGTTCTTATCTCCGAAAACATTTCTTTAATATTGGCCATTTAAAACCATACCTGTCAACTCTATTTCATACAGTGTTCCCAGATCAAAAGGCTCGTATCACGCACGCTGAGAGGGACGAACTTCTGTGGTCGACTGTACATGAGAGAGGGGGGTGCGAGTTGGGAGCGGGGTAGTGAAATGGTGGGGGACAGAGCGACATGGAGGCGATTTGTTTGTGGCCACCCCGTGTGGGATTGAGGTGTATGGCAATAGACAGATAGATTATATGAAAGTTTTTAGAACAGAGGTTTGAGACGGACAGTAATGCAAAATCCAGCTCGACACCATATACTGAGCCAATGGGGGGTGTACAATGTAATACCTGGCATTCTGCGTAGGGCTTGGCTGAGTTACGGCGGAGTTAAAATACACTATCACTGTGTCTGGGTACAGTGATAGAAAAGAGAGGAAAATATACAAAAGAAGTGGAAAGCAGAGTGACACAAGGAAGGAAAGTAGCTGGTGCAATGAAGGTCTTGATAAGAAACAGAGGCTTGAGTGTTGCAGCTGCTTGAGGCTTACATGAAGGAGTGTTAGTGCCAACTGTAACATATGGATATGAGACTATGGTGTGGCATGAAAACGAAAAGTCAAGAGTGGGTGCAGTGGAGATGGGACTGCTGCGGAATGTATGTGGAGTAGAGAGAGAGTGGATAGGATACGAAGTACAGTAACGTGATTTGTGAAAGATGCGGAGTGAGGAAGTCTGTGAACACCAGAACTGATGAGAGTGTACTGAGATGGTATGGTCATGTGGAGAGAACTGATAACAGAATGGTGAAAAAGGTATATCTGAGTGAATTTGGAGGGACGAGGTAGAGTAGACCAAGGAGAAAATGGAGGGATATGGTGGATGAGTGTGTGAGGAAGAGAGGTTTGGAAGTTGGCGAGGCAAGGGGACTGACATGAGATCGAGCTGGCTGAATGAATGTTGTGAGAAGAAGTACACGATCAGGGATCTGGCACCCCTTTTAACATGAGTGTTCGGACTGACTCCATCAGATACGTTTTTTTGAAGGTAGAGAATGTGGTGAAAATTTTTGGCGTATCAGATACAGCCAGGATTCTGGGGGCTTGAATGATGAGTTAATGGAAGCATGGCCCATAGGAGTGGGTAAACATGGGCTGTCTGGACAGTGCTCCTCCTCACCCTGCCCTAAGTCCAGATGATGATGATGATGATAAAAAAATAAATAAATAAATAAATAAAGTGAATTTCTACTTAACATTTAATGGCAGCTGCTCACCATCGAAACTAACATTAAGTTATGCCACTACTGGAACACTGCTTGTGTGTGCTGTGTGATCAGTTTACAGCCTGACTTGCAGGTTCTTGTTCATCCACCACAGCTGGTAAACAGAAGACTGATGTTACAGAAGACTGAAGTTACATTTTAGCCAGTGATTTTATAATACTGTACCTTACTATGGCATAAACATTCTGCATGTTAGGTCAAGCATTATACTTTTTTTCTTTTTTCCAGTTCACAACTAAAAATGTGGGGAAATAAATGTAAAAAGACTTTTAAGAGTCTAGGGTCACTGGGTAAAACGAACATTTATTAAGGTCTCATTGTTACTAGTACGACTTTGGTACAATTCTGATTATCAGATAATTCTTCACTACCGATACCAATACCAATAATAACTAACTTTTGTTTCACACAATTAATGTATGTATTTCTAGTACAGAATTTCCATGAAAAGTCTTAAAGAGAAAAAGGCCAATTTCCCCAAATCTCCCACTATACACATCCATCTGCGGGACATACTGCATACCGGTTTTTGGTGACAATGTGTATATTACATTATAATGTCAATTTAAAGTGGATAGATTTTATATTACCGATTTAAAATAGCACATACAATTACGTACATACTTTAAACTTAAAGGAAATCCTTCCAATTTTATGCGAGTTAAATTTGGCACATCAATGCAAACACGTTTAGCACCTATGGTTTCCCACCAGACACTTCTCTGGGCATTCCTCACACACCATGGCCCAGGGGACCGAGGGTCTTTCGGACTACAGTTTTTTTCGAATTATTGGGAGGGACCTCTGAAAACATTAGAAGTATGTAGAGGATCATTAAAATACTTAAAATGATATGAGTTATTGTTCTACTCACCGGAAATGCACAGAACTGTAGATGAATAGTTGCAGGCAGGTACATCCAAGTCAAAGAGCAAGTCCATGTCAGATAAATCCTTAGATATAGCCCAGAAAAAATATAAAAAAAAAGACCCGAAAAACTCAGAAAATTTCGCCTTGATGAGTTTGGCGTATTGAGTTATTCGGATTTCTGGGTCAAATTGGAGGACTTTTACCGTATTTCTGCTTTTGTCTAGTAAGGCACACCAGAACACCTTTGCTGTTTTCTTTTATTCTCTGTTCAGTTAATGATTAGCCTGTTGGGTACACAATTTGTCAATATTCTTTCTACCTTGTTTTTAGTAAAGTATATAAATTTCAGCTTGTGTTTTGTATCACTGTATTTACTCAATGTATTAAGGAAATGTATACAGTTTTTTGGTGTATTGGAGAGAGCCAGGATTTCAGGGGCTTAAATGATGAGTGAATGGTAGCGTTGCCCACCGGACTGGGAAATTTTTGGCTGTGTGGATGTTGCTACTCCTCACCCTGCCCTAGGGTGGCATAAAATACTTTTCAGTCAGGCAAATTTTGGGCAAAGTCAGCACATTTTTATAACTGCCGTAGCATAATTTAACTAATGTGATATAGCAACACTGTCAACCACCACAATGCATTCTCAGTTCATGTGCTGATTCTCTAGCGAGCATACATACAGTGCTATGTGACTTACTCTCACCCCCCACCACCACCATCACAACCACCACTGAGTGCATCAACCATCACCACTATGTCCAAGAGGACAGCCACTACTTCATTAGCTACTCCAAATATGAAGAAATCAAGGCAATCAATTATCCTGGAGCAGAAAACCAAGGTGGTGGATGCTCTGTATTGTGGCAATGGTGCTTCAAGTGCTGGACACCAGCTTGAAGCAGAGGGAGGGCATGAATGATGTGAGGCAGCGCGAGTGACATGATGTGGCGCAAGTGACGTGCGGCAGGGCAAGTGACATGAGGCGGTGCAAGTGACATGAGGCGATGCGAGTGACGTGAGGCACTGTGAGTGACAAGAGGCGGTGCAAGTGGCGAGAGAGAGTGCGAGTGACGTGAGGCGGTGTGAGTGACATGGTATAAGGATGCCATTCACCTCCTGACTTGAATGCAGAGAACAACTAGTGTTAATTTGTCATTGTGACATTGTTCGTAATTATTAGTAACAAAAGCATTTTTACTGTGTTTCTCTCAGGCACCATATTATTCTATTCCATTAAAATAACACTTCAGTTTTGCACAAAATTGATTTCAGGCGACCTCTCGGGGTACCTATCTCGTGTTAAACTGACATTCTACTGTATTAGAAAAACTTCCACCTGCTTCTTGGTGATCTGAATGTATACCTTACCAGGTCTTGCCTAGGTGATGTATTCGCTGCTGCTATAGAGTTCAAATTGGGAAAAGCTGTAAAATATCATCTTAGCACTTTTGCGGCACCTCAGTTTGGGTTATCTTTCCTAGAAGGGTAGTCAAGTCGTACCTCACCTGCTCATGGTGACCACTCAGACACCCTGTTTTTAATTTGTTCTTTTGTTTTTTTGGTTTTAATTTTTTCCCCTAAACTGGGTGACACAAATGGGGGTGGTGCTACCCAGGTTTATACCAGGTAGTATTGTATATACTTTTTGCTGGTTTCCCCCCCCCCCCAAACCACATGCAAACAACACCAGTGCCCTTGATGCAGTAGGTTTGTAGCAAGAAGTGCACAAGCACTAAAGTGTACCTACTGCAGCAAGTGGGCTCCTTCGGCATGTGAAAATATGGATGCTAATGATTATCCATTTATGAAGGAAAGCCACCACCTGGGCTTTCACTGGCTGTGTAGCCAGTATGTTGCACCAGCAGGGTCTTGGCTGGTGAAGGAAGTAGAGCCACTAAGAAGGAGGTAGAAGATGAAGTTACTGGCCTGGGCCGATATGCATAAACCCTTCTAAAACCTCCTCCTAAAGTAACTCCTAAATGCCTCAACCCCACTCTTTACTGCGAGCTAGGCTTAAGACCTGTACATAAAACTGAATAAAAGTTCTCCTAACTAAGAGTATCAAGACTTAGGACCTAGTTAAAAGCTGCTAGGAGGTGATTTTTTTGCTACAGATAGCAAAGACGTTTGGTGAAAAACGATCAAAATAGTATAATAAAAGGATTGTCATGAATATATCATATTCCACAGAAACATATTTTAATTTTTACTGAAACTGATAATCAATTTCTATTAAATCGTCACATTCAAATAATATTTTCCACTTAAAAAATTTATGGAGATTCGAATGTAACAAATGTAAATAAA
The DNA here is from genome assembly GCA_018397915.1 of Birgus latro. Lineage (NCBI taxonomy): Eukaryota > Metazoa > Arthropoda > Malacostraca > Decapoda > Coenobitidae > Birgus > Birgus latro. The sequence continues at coordinate 8,878 of JAGKTI010021660.1, read as the reverse complement.
GGGTCCGTTCCTTTTGCTCTTCTTGAGATGAGGTGAGAAGAGCTAGGAAGAGGCAAGCTGAGCCAGGAATAGGTGCAAAACGAATGCAAAGAAGAGTTCACTTACTGCGCAGCAAATGCATTCACGGAGTGCCTGAATTGTAAACAAAGCATCCTTGTTTTTGCTTTTTTATACATACATACATACATATCTAATTCACAGAGGGAGGAAAAGCCAAAAATGGCACATCGAGGCCAAAAAAAATATTTGAACTAATAATCACTGAATGAAACGACTGCGTTGCATAAGCAGCATATATCTCTTCCTAGTATGTAGCAGGGTGAGGAAAGAAGAGGTAAGAAGCCTTCCAAAGAGTAAAACGAACGCAAAGGAAGTCTTCCGAAGACTTCTCATGCAAAACGAACCTCAGAAGTCTTCCGATGAGCAAAACAAACACACCAAAACAGTCCTCTCTCACGGAATATCCAGGTATCACGTGTAGCTCCAGGCCATTTTGACGCAATTTCAATTATTCTGAAGTCTGCATCAAAGCCAAATTGTACACTGATGCAGTGAAAATTTATCCTGTTCACATACTCATGCTTGAAGTGTTTGGGAGCAATTATTCTGATGTGAGTTCCATCAATCGCTCTAACCACAACAGAAAAACCTGCTATGGCCATGAATTGTGTTTGATTCATCTGAATATTGATTGGATCTATAGGGTAGTATGCTGACGTCTGTTGTTGCTGTTCTGCCATGATCACTAAGAGAAGGTCCTAACTCCTAAACAACTTAAAAGTTATCGACCATACTTTCAGTGATCTACAGATTTGAGAGTCTTCTTAACTCAGTAGGAGCCTTTGTGCACTACTCTTGTGATTTAGGACCTCCTCTTAAGGAATTTATGACCTGCTTCTAGTTCTTAGGCGGCTTGGAAGGTTTTATGCATGCCGGTCCTGATCTATCAGGCTATCAAAGATGTTTCAAACAGACTGGAGGCACTAGAGACCAAGCTCTCATCACCCATGGCTGTCACCCAAGATCAGGTCAAGTCATTTGCGGATGCTGTTCGCGGGTCTCTCATGGGTGGAGGGAAGGATCTGTCTGGGGGCGTGGTTGAGATCAGTGCTCATGACCAGAAAAAAAATCATTCATTATCAACAGTTACTGATCTTCTGGGACCAGAAGACATCAGAGGTGTATTTGACTCGGTGCCTTAAGACCATGGCTGGTGGGATTACAATGAAGTTTCTGTCAGCTGAGGCCAAAGGTGAAGCAGCTGGGGTACTGAGTGATCATTTTGGCTCTGATGGCACTTTCTGCACATCAGAGCCAGAGAAATTGCTGCCAAAAAGGACTGTGATGGGCTTTTCCTCTTCCTTGGGCGACTATGACATCATCCCAAACATTCTGAGAAAAAAAAAAACGATAAAATTAAGATGCTCGTTGATTAAGGTTGTACCCTCAATCTTCTCTTCACATGAACAAAGAATGACACTAAAACTGCTGTCTTGAAGATGATGATAGAGGTGAGATCCTCCACTGAAGAACAGGGCAACTATATCTATGTGGATCTAACAAGATGTTGTGCTTTTGACTGATTATGGGTTACACAGTGTCATCACTGTCTGGGGTTTGGTCATACATCTTACAAGTGTTCTAAAAAAAAAATGATGGACCTAAATGTGTTTTCTGTACTAGAGCCCATAAAGGTAAGTGTAGGAAAACTAGGCAAACCACACTCACCGGCCTCACAAAGTGAACTGGCAAGGTCCCTGGTTGCATACCACAGGAACCTTCCGATGATGTCAACCCTCGTGACTTAGCAGGTGTGTGCGTGCGTGCGCACACACACTAAAAACAATATGCACTAACACTCTTGTCCTCTCTTCTTAATTTGACAGAAGATTCCAAGGACGAAGCTGGATGGTCTATTTGCGTCTGATACACACTATGTATCCAATACATAGACTTTTGTGAGAGTACCATCAACATCTGATATGCACTATGTATCCAATACATACACTTTTGTTTAATTACTATCAAGACCCAGTCTGTGGCCACATACAGATATGTGATGTCTCTTGAAGTATTATAAACATTCTAGTCTCGGCTGACTGCTGCACGCAGCCGCTCGGTCAAGGCACCTTTCTTGGTGAGACAATCAGCCAGTTGTTGTGATGTATCCACCCAAGATACCTCATCAATCTCACCCCGCTCCAACATGTCCCGCAACACAGCAATATCAATGCGCAATCTCCTGTCTTCTACGCTCCTACAGGAGTAAAGGGCGTCCACCAGACTCTTGTTGTCGACGAAACACTTTATTTTGATCTTTCCACATTCAGAAACCTCACGGAATATGTTGGAGAGATATACAGCAGTCTCGGCACATTCAAGCAGCACCAACTCCTCAGCAGATAAGGTAGATCTGACGACCCTCCTGATCTTTCTTGTCTGCCAGAATATAGGACATCTTGCCTCACTAGCATCTCGTAGGAAGATCACAAAACTTCCCTGAGATCCATTGTCTACAAGGTTGACAAATGAGGCATCCAAAAAGCACTCTATATGACAGTCCTCGATCGGCCCCATTCTTGGAATATATAGCTTCATGTTGTCAGTCTTCACCCTTGAGATCACCTTATTGAGTCTAAGCAAATCCGTTACGGTAGCTCGGTTGCTATTTACACTAAACTCACACACATCAAAGGCAATATCTGGCTGAGTGTGTGTGGCAATCCAACTGAGTTGCCCAATTAATGCCCAGTACTCCGTTTTCTCAGACTCGGACAGCTCCCCTGATTTTACTGCTGCACGATGTTTACTCAGCGTCACTGGTTTTAAAAATAAAGCATACTGGAATTGGTCGAGCGTTATGCTGCCATCGATGTTCGAGATGACATTGAGACCAACGTATTTGAAGGCTTTTGATTCTGAACTGCCGATGAGGAATATTCGACTCAAACGGTTTATCACTTGCTGTTCGAACTCATGTGTACCAGCCCAAAGGAAGTCGTCGACGTAGATGCATATACAATGCCTTCGACTTTGCCACCACTGCTCCAAGAGAACAGCGCTGAATCCAGTGATGACACTTTAGCTCCGAGACTCAACAACTGATCTTTTATGCGCAGATACCAATGCCTAGCAGCATTATGATGGCCGTACACAGTTTTCTTTAGTCTCCATAACTTACCATTTGCATATTCAGGCAGAGGACGTAAATGAACAACTCTCTCAATGTTGTTACCTTGCAAGTAGGCAGCTTTCACGTCCATAGTGTGGCAATCCCACTGGTTGGTGGAGGCCAAAGAAAGTGCCAAACGCACTGCTTCCTTTGAACAAGTAGGCGAGTCTTTTCGGAGATCCACTGTGTCTTCCTCAAATCCTCTGGCGACTAAGCGGGCCTTAACAATATGCTTTCCATTTTTCAGTTTTTCTGTCACAACCCATCGAACCATTATGGAACTTTGCCCAACATCATCTACTTCCTCATACACATCATTATTCTCCCAATTTGTAATTTCATTTTCCTTAGCGCATAATACGGCCTCAGAGTTGAAAAGAACAAGCATTTCTGCGTCATCATCAACCACTTCCCATTCACTAAGATCCTTCTCCAAATCTATTCAATCAAAGCTGCCATCAGAGTCCCTCTTCAAATTATAGCAGTGCTTGTACTTTCCAGTGGCTTTACCTGCCCGGCTCATAATCCTTCCAGACACCAACTCTCCACTTTCTGAATGTATTCCCTTTATACGTTGACCCACAGAAACTTTGGGAGTCTGATTAATTGGAACAGAAACTGTGGGAGGCTCATCAATTGGAACCACACCATCTTCCGACTCGTCATCTGGTGGACAGTCATTCAACACTTGTGGAGGATCGTCATTAGGCTTCTCCTGGACAACATTGTTCTTCTCATCACTGCTGACACCACTTTCAACTGTAGTATCTTGCTCTGGCGCACGTGCTAGACGACATACGTGCACTTGCACGTAGACACCGCCGTGTCTCACCAGAATTTGTTTCCCATCTCTGCCTATTACAATTCTGGGACCGTGCCACTCATGATTGTCATTTCTCTTGTAGAAGACTTCATCTCCATTTCGGATGTCATTTAAGTCACTCGAACGTACATTGTGCTGCAGAGCCCTAGCCAAACGTTCATCTGATTCGGTCTTTATAAACTCGTCTAGAAGAGCGTTCAAGTTGTCTCTCACAATTTTCGATGGTGATGAAGGTTCCAAGGCTGGAGGATCATTTGCGTACATATTAGGCAGACCAGGGTTTTGACCAAAAACAAGTTGGTTAGGAGAAAAGCCTGAGTAGTTGGTGAGAGCATTTCTTGCCGATACTGCCCATGCCAAGGCCACATCCAATTCACGCTGGCTATCAGCCATTATCTTCCTAACAATGTCACCAATGACTGCATTTTGACGCTCACAGACTCCGTTGCTCCAAGGACTCTCTGCAGACGTTGTCATGATCTTGATATTGAAGGCCTCTCCCAATGCTCGCATTTCCGCATTGTTGAATTCACAGCCATTGTCTGTAAGAATTTTTCTAGGTGCGCCAAACACAACAATCCAGCTCCGCAATATTCCTTTGATAATGGTGGGCGCACACTTATCCGCGATTACTATCGCATTACAATACCTGGTCGCCAAATCAACAAGGACTAAGAAATAATGCCTTCCCCAAGCTTTTACATCCATGGCTATGGCTTCGTTAAACTTAGACGCCATGGGCAAACTGACTACGGGTCGGAGCTTGGCTTTCTTAAATCTGCAACAGACTGTACAAGCATCAGATATAGCCTTGATAGCCCGTTCCAGTTTTGAACTTTTAATTCCCGCATCTGTGATCATTTAAAATAATTTTGCCGATGTTGGGTTTCCAAATTGCCTGTGAAGCTTCAAAGCGTTTTTTTCTACATCACCTCCACAAGATGCCAAAATGATTGTTTCACAAAATTCATGATCTAGTCATAAGGAAATTGGAAGTAAGTAATGGCCTGAAGATGAGGACTTTAAATCAATGATAGTTCCACAAATTTTGACCTGGTCACTTCCAAGGTTAATCAACATTTTTGCTTTTCTCATGGAACGTCTACTCAACAGCAAGGGAATATTGCAGTCCACAACATCAGTCACGATGGTAGCACACATGTTTCTAATGTAGCAGGGCAGAGTAACACGTTTGAGGGAAGAAACTGTGACACCATCAGCAAAAGTAAACATTGAGGATGACGCTTCTTCTCTTATAGCATCACGTTCGTAATCAGTGAGCTCACTTAGATAGCAACTGATCCATTCAACTCCACATACAGTTGTAGAACACCCTGTGTCTAGAAGAGCACATCCCGTAGATTCTTCTACTAAAGTCTGTGACTTACCTCTACTAGTGGCATCATCCGCATAGCCCATAAATAATGACAGATGTACTGTTTCAGAATTCTCTTCTCGACTGCCGTCGTTTTCGTATGCATTCGGACAGTCATGTGCCCAATGAAATCTAGAATCACATACGAAACACCTCGATACCTTTCTGTCAGACCCAAGTGGGTTCTGCCTCCTGCCTGTGGATGAGCAATGGGGGATTCTAGCAGATACAGCTGAACATCAGCCACTACCATGACGTCGATCACGTATTGCACCACCCCGCAACATTCTCCATTCTCGTCGAGTACCTCTAGCATAAAACGTTTCCTCACCCTCAACTTCGTCACTCCAAAATACTGGTTCGCCTTTCACCTCCCTGGCGGACACCGATGCCTCGTTTTGCCTGCCAATTTTACCAGCAAAAATACGATTCAGGGCAGATTTCATATTTTCGTATGTCACCTCAGTTATCGCGGACATCACTAGTTGTTGCTCACTGTCTGAAAGTTTGCATGCAGCTAAGAGCATAAAAGCCATCACAGAATTTGGAAGTTCCATGTCCTGCTTTGTAAATTTGAAATAAACATGCTCAAATTCTGTCACGAACTCGCAAATGTTCATATCACCGCCTCTTCTGAAGTTGTACAACTCATAAAACGATGCAAACTGTCGACGTCCTTTGTCCACAAGAAATAAACCGTCTAATTTTTTCAGCAGGGTCTGAACACCATCCTTCTGCTTCAGAACATCCGCATCAATCTCCGAAGACGCCACCCTCGCTCTTCCAGACAATGACAGGTGAACAGCTAAGGCTTGTTTTTCTTTAGCTAGGTCCGTCAGATCGCACCAAATGCCAATGTCTTTTTTCCAGCTCTCATAAGGAATCATTTTCAAGTTTGGAGGCCACTTGGTCGAACACGATGCCATTTTTCCAACCACGCTCTGCTACCAGTGTAGGAAAACTAGGCAAACCACACTCACCGGCCTCACAATGTGAACTGGCAAGGTCCCTTGTTCCATACCACAGGAACCTTCCGATGACGTCATCACTTGTGACTTAGCAGGTGTGTGCATGCGCACACACACTAACAACAATATGCACTAACAGTAAGGACTGTAGTAACAGAAGTTCTCCCAAATGCATCAACTGCTCTTCCTTAAAACATCAAAAAGCTAATTCAAATTCACAGTTGGCTGCCCATTTTGCATCAAGTAAAGACTGTCCAATTATGATTTCTCATAGCAATTGGTTGATTGAAAACACCAATTTTGATCATTCAAAAAACTGACTACTTCCTTCTTGAACCAGATAAGGAAGGGTCTTTTAAATATTCACTCCATCCGTAATTAGATCCATCCATCCATCATCTAATCCTATGTTGCCCCACGGAGAAGCATAAATGCCTGGGGCTAGGCAAGTTGGTCCTGACATTAAAGATACATTAATGAAACTCTAAATCAGCATGAATTTGACATTTTGTGCTTGACTGAAACCTGGTTGTATGAGTCTGATATCAATATTATTCGTAGTGCTTTGCCCAAGACACATTCTGTTATAAGTATTCCCAGGCCTGCTGCTGACTATCCGGGAAGAGACGTAGGTAGCACTCATCTACTCGGCAGGACTTGCAAACGTTTCTCTCATTGACTCAGGCATGACCCCATCTTCATTTGAATTTAAGCTGTCTTTTCTTTCCTTCACTCTTTCCTCTTCCTTCTGCCTATGGGTGACTCTACATTGAGTGACAAGCCAAGTGGTTTCCTGTACACCAGGACACCATTTACTATGCTGGGTGGTAACCATGTAACCAAATTATGGTGCCTTGTGGTTTAGTGGGTAAATAAGGTGCTCCAATCAGATTAAGCCTGTGCAGGTTTATATCCAAGAGGTGATTGGGGTTTACTGCTCACGTAATGCCACTCAAAGATGAGTGAGGCTGGTCACTCTCACCTTTAAAGTCAGGACCAACTAGCCTAGCCCTGGGTTCCTACACTCCTTATGGGGCGACGTAGGATTGGATGATGGAGGGATGGATTATTATTATTACTATTATACTCTCAGCATTAAGATTAAATCATTTTATTTCTTACTAGCACACTAGTCAATAGTCAGTTTGAGGGAAACTCTCATAGTTAAGGGATTAGATACAATCTCCATTAAATCTCTCATTCTCATGCCAGTGGAGGGGAAATTTAAGAACAAGTTTATAACAACCACTGACAGTTATTATGTTGGCCAATTTCCCCCTAGAAAATTTTGATTTTAGGCATACACTAAATAGCACAGGCTTTCTAACTGTCTGCTCCCTATTATACACTCAAGCTGAGAAGATGAGACCATGTCTTAATTTCTGCAGTTTGACTAGATAGTTTGGCCATATGGAGAGGATGAAGAGTGAGAGACTGATGAGGAGAATATATGTGAGTGAGGTGGAGGGGGAGAGAGGGAGGGGGAGGCCAAGGATGAGATGGAGGGATGGAGTGGAGAGGTATATGAGAGAGGGGTTGTGGGCTGGGAGCGGGGCAGTGAAATGGCGTTGGGCAGGGTGACATTGAGGCGATTTGTTTGTGGCCATCCCTCACGGGATTCAGGCGTCAGGCAACAGATAGACTAGACAGTACAGTCTCGGCCTAGTACCTAAAAACTTTGCTCAGGGTAATAAGACCTAAGAATATGTCTAGCATGGTAGTCTCTAGGCTAGTAGTCTCCAAGATAAAAATTGAAACTCAAAAATCTGCCATATACGGGATGACACCTGGGTCAGCAGCTTTTAGTGTATCTCCTGTGACCCTAGGAGGAAGTAGAGAGTTACCAACTACTTTAAGTCCCACCACGACAAATTGCAATACGATACATATATCACAATATTTCTGCCTCTATGAAAATTTAAAACAATTTGACACATTACCTCTGTCACTGTAAGATGCAGCCTGAAATATTCAAAACTGCTGATGCACTAGACTCCATTAGCCAGTTAATCCTTTTAGCAGTGCTGGGCACTTCTGCAATCACTTCTGCAAACCGCAAATTCCCCAATTGCGGAAGTGTGATTTCATTTGCGGATTTGTGTTTGTGACAAATTTTATGCAAATTTGCGGTTCTGAGTTTCCACAAGTATTTCCACAAACCACCCTGACCTCTGAGAACTGTCTGTCTCTCTCTCACACACACACACAAAACACACTCATCTGTACACATACCTGTACACAATCTTTTCCTTGCTCATAAATATCCACACATACATGCACATGTGTACATATACCTTTGATGTAGGCCTCCCTCCTTCGCTCTTTTCCACTCTCTCTCTCTCTAACTGAAAGGGGGAGGAAGGGAGGAAATGGAGAGAAGGTGACAAGGAGGGGGGAACGATGTTAAGCTCGGTTTGTTTATTCTCAAAGAGATGACGCTTGTCATTCCTGTATTAATTTATTCTCTCTCTCTCTCTCTCTCTCTCTCACACTCACACACACACACACACACACACACACACACACACACACACACACAC